>JADRCH010000223.1:4142723-4213029 GCA_019843965.1 Rhynchomys soricoides | reverse complement strand
GAGAGAGAGAGAGAGAGAGAGTTCAGAGGATAGATTTATGGGGCTAAGTCCCCATCACAGCACTAGGTCTTCCTCTCCCCTTAAGAGTTCAAGTGAAGGTAAAGCACGATTACTTATTTTGGTGTGTCTGATAAGTCCATAAGCCTAGCTTTTCTGAAGTGGCTTTAAACTCTCATTGTGTTCATCCAATCCGACTCCCCTTTACTTTTGGGAATAAGTTAATTATAAGTCTGTGTTGAGCAGGTATTGTTCTTGTGTGTATAGAAACTGGTGTAGAGTCATCCTGCCTCTTGATCAACACTCCAAATGGATCCGAATGCTGCTTGTAAAATGGAATCGCCCAGGATAGGGCACAGTCTGACCAAAACACTGTTTCTCATAATATGTTGCAACTTAAACAAGGACAGGGCCTGAGCGGAACACCACTTTCCTGGGGTCAGAGAGAGACAGTCCTTCATTCCTTGCTATGGGAACCCACTTCCTGCTTTCTAATTCTCTTATGCAAAACTGTGCTGGGAAGCTCACTGGGAAGCTAAAAGCATGGGAATCATCTTTTCTCAAGCTATTAGGCAAGTCTGCAAACCCAAAGTTCAGCTATAAATTTCATAACAAGTGACCAGAAGTGAGAATTGCCGTATCATTTTCTAGATTCCTTCTGCAGCAATCCTTTCCTTCTCCCCTGACAACCCTCCCCTGTCATAAGGACTCTAACGCAGTGTTTCTCAACCTGTGGGTCGTGACCCCTTTGGGAGTTGCCTAGGACCATTGCCAGATATTTACATTTCATTTCATACCGATAGCAAAATTACAGTAATGAAGTAGCAACAGGAATGATTCTGTGGTTGGGGTCACCACAACCTGAGGAACTGTGTTAAAGGGGCACAGCGTTAGGAAGGCTGGGAACCACTAAGGCAAAGAAGAAAAAAGTTGACGTCTCGGTGAGGCTCAAAGAAGAAAAGTCGTTAATGATTTAGAACACGTTATCCACTTCTGCCTCAGTTTCCTCATAGTTCAGAGGTTCATACACAACTAGGTGCAGTCTCAGTGGGACTGGCCAGAGGTTGTCCCCCTCAAAGGAGCTGAGACATGGTTGTCACATACCTCCAACTGCAGGTGTTGATTTGTGTCTTTTCCCTTCCTTCTTCCTTCTCCAACTGCCATACCTTTATGATGCTGCAATGTCCCTTTAAGAGGGGAAAGCCCCAGAGTACACAATCATCTTGGTGACTGATACCTCTTCCTTCCCGCTTTCCAAGAGCGCTCAATTCTCAAGGAACTTCTTGATTTTCAAGGCGTTATCAAATATCTTCACACTGGGTTCAAAGGTAGATGGCACTTGTGGGAAGTATCTATAACAATTTGAAAAAAAAGGCTACAATGTTCCTACACTGTAGATTAAGAAGTCAGGGGGCCAGACTAGCAGGCCTGCAGACATAGCTCTGCTGAATAACTGTAGCAAGAAAAAGAAAGCAGAAATGCTGACCAGAAAGGCGGTTAATTGGTGGTAAACCCACATCTGAAAGGAGATGCATGGACACATGTGTCTGAGAGGAAGACACCTTTGCAGTTGCTATCTTTGGTCAATCTGGCAAGTCTATAATGTGGGGGTGGTGAGGTAAATGTCACAGTCTATCAAAAGTCAGTGTCAGTGTGTTGTGATGGCATCTTTGGTGACTCTACTCTTACCAAACAATGCAATATTCATGCTGCTTGTTTAAAAGAAGAGAACGAAACCAGGTATCCTGGCATACGCCCACAATCCTAGCATTTGGGATGCTATAGCAGCATGATAGTCGCAAGTTCAAGGCCAGCCTTGACTCAGAGGAAAGGAAGAGAAGGAAGAAAATGGGGAGGAGGAAGGATGAGGTGGAAGAGGAAGAAAAAGGAGAGAGTAAAAGAAGGGAGAGATGGAGAGGAGGAGAGTGAGGAGATTCACAGATTTTTATACATTTCTAAGTTAGTATTTTGGCTCTATCAGTCAGCATCTGGGGGTTTCATTAGAGTGAGTCTGTATCTCAAATCTAGTCAACCTTAATATATTTAACAAGATTATGTCTGTGTTTATAAGAGTATAGAGCAGAGTTTTAAAAGTTCACCAAGATCAATTCCAGTTTGGGGGTCTGATCTGGGACCAGACAGTCACCAGCCTGCACTGCTTCTCCATCCTAGCTGAGCCTGTTAGGCCTGAAAAATTCATAATTAGTACAAGAGAAAGCTGTTTCCTCTGCTGGATGGAAATACCCTGTGGCCTTCTTATCCCACAGCATGGGATACTTCTGCTTCTGAAGAAATAGCTCTCAGGAGAAAAGTGTTTGTAAAAGACAAAGTAAATTCATCAAAAATTACCAATACTTTATAATTTTATGAAAAATATTTCTGGGGAATTTGAGTTGAAGAAAAATTTTTGCTTCTTATCCTGTTTTCCCTACCCAGTTTTCTTCTCAAACTCTGATGATATTTCACTAGACATGTAGGATTTCTTCTGTAAATTTTGTTGGTCTGTCTTATGTCAAACAGAGATGAGGCTAGGGGAAAGCAGGTTAGGTTATTCCCATCCCTGAGCTGATAGAAGCTACCATTTCTACCTTCAAGTTAAACCTGCAAGTGTGTTTAAAATACACTCGAGATATTAATTGATTTCCAAGGCTGTTTCTAGAAACTGCTCTTCATCTCTGGGTAAGCCCCAGAGTTATATCTGTGTATTTTGCCCCAGGGCTAGAGGGTAGGTGTCAACTTAACTGTTTTCATCCCTGAAAACCAGGGATAATACTATCAAATGTTAAGTATGCACGGCTCAAGGATTGGGGTGGGAGCTAGAGAGGTGAAGAGCACTTGCTGCTCTTGTAGAGGATCCAGATTCAGTACCCGACATCCTTAGGAACACTCACACTCTTCCATAACTATCCAATTCCAGGGGATCCATGCCTTCTCTGACCAATCTCGGGCTCTTGAACTCATATGGTACACATACATAGACATATACCACACACACACACACACACACACACACACACACACACACACATTAAATAGTTCTTTGGAAAGGACATGCTTTATACTGTGACTCTGGCCCTGTAAGAAGCATTGATGCTACATCTTCTTCCTATGTTGCAGTCTAAGGTCAGCTTAATTTTGGACGACTGGAACTGGTATTGGTCTGCTCAGAGATCTTAGCTGGTTTATTTCTTGCTATCTGTTGTACTGAATTTCTGTCTATAACTAAGGTGAGGACCCTTGCCCTTCAGCTAAGGAGGGTCATTGACAAAGACTAAGGTGCTTTTTAGTGGGGTGGGAAAGGAAGGGGTTGTTGCTTTGTTTATTTGAGACAGACATTCACAGGGTAGTTCTGTTCACCTTCTAAATGAGGAATTAGCAGGGAGAACAACTTCTGGTTCTAGGCTAGCTAGATGCCAGGAACCCTCTCTCTGTCAGGTTCTGGGAAGTTCCAAGGGATCTGCCTTTATGCTCTCAAAGCTGGGGGTTAGTGACACAGCAGATGTCTACTTGGATGACTAGCCCAGAACTACACCCACCAGGACTTACTGCAAGATCATTATCAGGAGACCCTCGATTTGGAAATGACATCAAAACAGATCTTAGTTTTAGGAGAAACAAATGAACTAAACTGGAATTTGTTACATTCACAGTTGCTACTTTCTACAGTATAATTCATGATTAGTCTGGTATTTTTCCAGGGCAAAGAAACTCTTCTCTAAAGTACCTAATGTGCTATGCAGAAAGGGAAATTCCTTCCCGTCCTATGAGAGATGATATTGATTAATTTTTAATTTAGTTAGCTAAATGACTTTTTTTCTGCAACATTAGCAGGAACTTGTCCTTATGTGAATTTGTTCAGATTAAAAAATAAGAAAATTTTACCATTTTGAATCTAGGATTCCACAATTCAATACCTCTTAAAGATGAAATAATTCCATGCTTTATTTTTAAAAGATTTTAAAAGGAAATAGAGTAAAGTTTTAGAAGTTATTAATGCCTATTTGTGAAATATATGATATTCTTCTAATATAAGATTATGACAAATGAAACAATTTCTGTAGTTTTAGGCTAACAGCTGAGTCAGCACTAAGAGTATTCATGAATAAAACATGACAGTTCCAGTCACAGAGTTTAGTTACTTTTTCCTGACTACTACTTCAGTTCAAGGCTGGATTAAGTTCTCTAGACTTCTGGAAGCAAACTAGATTCTGCTGTCATGGAAAACCGATTTCTATGTTGTAGATTAAGATTTAGATCTCAAGGGTTTAGAATCATTTGATGAGGATGCCATTTTCTGCCTTTTGATAGGCAGTCTCACAAAGATCATGTGGGAGGGAGTAAAGCTGACAGGATTGGAGTGGTGACTCAGGGGCCTTTGAAGTCAAGTTCAGATGCTGGTTTGGGGTACAGCCTGTCAGTCCAGACTTCTGTGTTACTAAGTTGTAGTGTTTCTCTGTTTGATAGTATGGTACATACGCTGTGGCTCTAAGCACAGCCTCAGCCAGGGAGGCCAGTGATTTGCCCAGGAACTTTCTTATCTACAACTTGAAACTTGGGATGAACAGCTTATAACTTTTTTTTTAATTTAGAGAATTAATATCAGACCATTTCATGTTCATCTTGTAAGCATCGAAGGACCAGGGATTTTTGTTGTTGTTGTTTTTGTTTTGTTTTGTTTGTTTGTTTTTGGTCCTTCTCTAATATTTCAGTACAACAATCAACTTAGAATTTCTAGCAAGCTGGGTGCTTCACAACCTCCAGCAAGAGAGCCCTTGTAAGCGCAACCTTGGTGTACAACACATAACTTTAAAAACTGAGCTGTAAGGAAGAGCTTCTCCAAGAACAGGTAGGTGTCGTCTGGCTTTGCATGCAGTACTGCAGAAACCAATTCACAGCAACAAAACCAAAAGGATGTCAAGAAGGCAGAGCCCACAGCAGTTCCCCTTTCACACACAGACCACAGAAGCAGGAAGCACAGATGATCTGCAGTTCCAGTAGAACCCACCATGGGACATTGCTTTTGTAAGGGATGTTGTGGGGAAGACTGCATTCCACTGGACAGTGGTTAGCTGAGACAGGGCCATGCCTAGGAGAGATAATTGAGGAAATACAATAAGGCCTGCTAACCTTTGCTCTAGGGCTAAGACTTAAGATTGCTTTGCTGTCTTTCAAAGTCATAAACCCCAGGATGCCTACAGGAAAGGTTTATGACTCCCAATCTGCTTCTGGTTTCTAGCGTCAATCCCAGTCCTCTCCAGCCTTGGGATATGGAGGAACTGCCAGACATCTGCAACTGGTTTAGTGTATGTGTGTGCATGGGCCTGTGTGTGTGCGTGTGTGTGTGTGCGTGTGTGTGTGTGTGTGTGTGTGTGTGTGTGTGTGTGTGTTAAGGGAAGGCACTACAACCATCAATTGCCTAATTCCTGGGGTTAAAAAACCTGAGGGAGTAGGTGGCTTCTTGTTAAGGAACTTGGAGAAGGCCGTTCTGTTACAGCATACAACATTTGGTTGTAAATTATGTTAAAAAAGAAAACCTGCTTTCCCTTGGCAACCATGTCTGGAGATGCACTTGAGACAGACAAGAACACAGCTGGTTGCAATTTCCCTCAGTTTTGCTGAATTTCTGTGTTGTTGAACACAAAGAAAGTTCTGCCTCCCGGGAAGGAAAGAAAGAAAAAGTCAGAAGGAGCAAAGAGAGGAAAGAGTTCTTGCACAGTGACCCAGCAGGGTACAGAACAGGGGACAATTTCACCCCAACACCACACATAAGGGCACTCTCTGGCAGAATTATGAACACAAACAGTTGTAAATGAAAGAAATGTTTTCCCTCCCCTCCTCCCCTCTCCGGAGATAGGGCCATCTAGCTAGCAGAAGAAAGGGGCATTTCTCCCCTCCTCCCCTCTCCGGAGATAGGGCCATCTAGCTAGCAGATATTTCCTATGGTACATAAGAAAGGGGTATTCCTTCCCCCCTCCCGCACCCCCCAGAGATAAGGCCAACTGGCTAGCAGGTATTCTCTGTCAACATAGGCTTTTCCGACCAACAATGGCCCTGGGGTAAAGAATAACCACAGTGACTAGCCCTGGGGTAAAGAATAACCACAGGAACGACTCACTAAGAATCCCCTAATAGTGTGAAAGGTCAACAACCAACTCAGGTTGTGACCAGAATCTGCCTCAAGAATGTATAAAAAGTGTGAGCTTTAGGAATTGGGGGTCACCTCTGCCTCATGTGCAGGATGGCCCCAATGCATTGGAAATAATAAACCTCTTGCTGATTGCATTGCTCTCGATCTCCGTGTCTTTGCGAGGGGGAACTACTGGTAGTTGCGACCTTCATGGGTCCAACATAAACACCCCTTCCTTGGCCCCACTGCCAATACTCTTGGTTCTTAAAAGTCTTGAGTTAGAGGAAAATACCAGGCATGATGGGTCAAGACTGGAATCACAGCACTTGGCAGGCCGGGACAAGGAGATGACCACTAGTTTGAGGCTAGCCTAGGCTACATAGTAATTTACAGCCTAATCTTAACTACACAGAGTGAAAATCTGTCTTAAATAATTGACTCCAAAACAAACAAACTAGCAAAAAACACAATCAGAAAAAGAAGAGCTTGTAAGACCATGTCCTTCTGACTTATGTCATGGTATTCTTTGTGTTTACTATATATTTATTTTTAAAAAATCCACTTATGTTAAATATGCAGCTTGATTAGTTTTGGCAAATGTAGAAATGCAAACAACCACAGTAATAAATAAAGCATTTAACAATTACATCACTCTAGAAAGTTTCTACATGTGTGCTATTGTCACCTTGCCTCACCAGGCACCAGAAGAATTATATGGTTTGATATGTATCTTTTAATGACTAGCCTTCTCCTTTATACAACATAATAATTCCACTTAAAGTTAAAACCTGTAGAATGAAATAAATAAATCTGAATACTAAAGTCCTAGTCTTTGAGATGGCTCATTGGGTAAGGAAACTTATTCCTGATCTAATCATTCCTAGGACACAGAGAGCAGAAGGAAAGAACCAATTTCTTAAAGTTATCCTCTGAAATCCACACTTACGAGATACACAATAAGTAAATAAACAAATAAATAAATGTAATATGTAGCTGGCCAGCAGCAATGAATGAACTGGGTCTACCTGAAAGGAAGGCTGGAAATGAAAAAGGACTGAGTGTGAGAAAAGAATGAAGCCAAGACAAAGTTTCTGATCAAGGCTCCAAGTTTAATATTCCAGACTGCGTTAATATAGGAAAAGCCCACAGACCCCTTCCTTTGTTTCAGCTGGATTGAGCTGCAAAGCAAGCTCAGGGACAGTCTACTTCTTAAATCTCCTGTAGGAAACTGCAAATGAGGTGAGGCCAGCTAGATTGTAAAACCATCCTGGGTTTGTTTATCCTACTCAAGGCTGGGGGAAAGGCACAGTAATAAAATTTTAAACTTAAAGCCTGTGTTGGTGAAAACTTAGATCACTCCGCTCCATTAAAGAACAACTTGCTATTCTGTAGATATCACAGTTATTTGTTGAATACTTGGGCCTACTTTTAGCAAACGTTTGTGCATGGGTGCATCAGCCTTTTTGTGACCACATCTTCACTTTTCTGAAATAGTTAAGATTAAAAATGTTGGGTCATTTAACTTCATTGATCTTTCTAATTTTCTTTATACATTCCCCTTTTCCTCCTTGCCTTTATTTATTTATTTATTTATTTAGGCTTTTAAAACTTTTTTAAAGCTATGTTTTATTTATTCAGTGAGTATATGTGTGCTTGCAGGTGTATGCTTGTCATTTAAAACTCTAAGGAGTCTTAACTTACTGGAGACCCCTGAGTGAACACATGGAGTTGGGGATTGAAGCAAAATGCAAGAGGAATTTATTGATTCAGCATGGTGAGGTCGCTCTACATACCAAGACAAGATAGCGACCACATGGAGCCTGTTCAGGGACCTTATATATGGATTTTAGAGCAGCAGCCATTAGGCACAATGTGATTGGCAGAACAGTGTGATGTTTAAATTGATTGGTCTTTAGGGAATGAGATAGCAGGGGCTTAATCAGCCCCTCCCTTCCAGTCTATGTGAACTTGTTTCTTCCAGGAGGGGAGAGGTGCCCATGTGCTTGAAGGGGGAAGGGGACCCTGGTAGAATATCTCAAAGTTTCTGAGCTGACTTCTCAGTCACAGCCTACATATGGAAGCAAGAAGAAATGTCTGGGAGTCAATTCTCTCCTGTTATCTCTGAGATCCAGGAATGAAACTCAAATCATTTGTCATCTTTACTTCTTAAGGCATCTCACCAGCCCTTCTCCTAGACCCTAAAGTAATTTTTTAATACTGTTTTGTTTTATAACTTATTTATTTTTGTTGGGCTTTGAAACAGGATTTCATATAGCCCAGGCTAGCTTAGAACTTTCAGTGCCTACTGAAGCTTGGCCTTGAACTACTGATCCATCTGCCTCTACATCTTACCAGGACCATCATTGCTGGTCGTAGGTGAATTTTCAGGTTTCTCCTTTTCTAGGATAGGTGTGTCAACTTGTCATGTTTCTGCTAAGGACTGTTTCTGCTATATTGCATACAGCTTTATATACAGGTAGCCTTTGCTTTACATTTGATTGAAGACCATGAGAATAAAGATACAGGTTAACATCATGCCCAATAATCTTAATAGTAAGAGGGAGAAATTTAAAAAAAAAAAAAGTCTGTGACCTTTAAAAAAAATGGCATATCTTAAAAAAACCCCACTGTCAAAAAATTTCTCACTTTGTGTTATAAATGTGTAGGAAATTATTCAAGAGATGAAACTAATACTTTAAAGTTTTCTATAATTTAAAATAATATACACATTAGAATGTTTTCTTTTTTGAAAATATTTGTCAGAGCATGCATGTGAATTTCCCATATTTCTCATTTTGGAAACTGAAAAAGTTCAGAAGTTAAATGGCAGTGACAGTTCTATCATGTGGGATTGTGTTAATTCCATAATTAGAGATTAGGAAGGGCCAGGTTTGTATTATTACGTATTATGTAATATGTATATATTCACACAATTAAAAACTTTCAAGGAGTCATTTGAACAGTGCATTCTATTTCTTAGGGTGAAATTTATTAATATAAAATATCTTAGTTGTTTTATCTGTTGCTCTGATAAAACAGAAAAAAAAAGCCAACTTAAGAAGCAAAGGGTTTGTTTTAGTTCACAATGTAAACACCATACCATCCCTTCCCATGAGGAAGTCAAGTCAGGAGGAGATTGAAATGGCTGGTCACATCAGATCCAAATGAGTGTGTGTGTGTGTGTGTGTGTGTGTGTGTGTGTGAGAGAGAGAGAGAGAGAGAGAGAGAGAGAGAGAGAGAGAGAGGAATGAATGCCTCTGCCTGGCTCCCTTTCTCCATTTGAACAGCACAGAGAATGGTGCCACCCACAGTGGAGGTGAAAGAAATGCTTTTCCTCCCCTCCTCCCCTCTCCGGAAATAAGGCCACCTAGCTAGCAGATATTCCCTGTGGGATGGGCATTCCTCCCCCCCAAGCACATGGAGGAAGCAGGTTAGAAAGCATGTAGGCTGGAAGGGAGGGGCTGATTAAGCCCCTGCTACCTCAGTCCCTAAAGATCAATCAGTTTAAAAGTCACACTGTTCTGCCAATCACATTGTACCACATGGCGGCTGCTCTCAAATCCTATATAAGGTCCCTGAACGAGCTCCACGAGGTTGCCTCTGTGTCATGTGCAGGACGACCCCAATGCATTGGAAATAATAAACCTCTTGCTGATTGCATCGCTCTCGATCTCCGAGTCTTTGCGAGGGGGAACTACCGGTAGTTGCTATCTTTAGGTCCAACAGGCATTTTCCCATGTCATTTAATGAAATCAAGATAATCTCCCAGAGACATGCCCAGAAGACCATCTCCCAAGTAACTCTAGATCCTGTTGAACTGATGACACTACCCACCGGTGCAGATCACTTAATTGTCACACTTCTTCTCACTGCCCCTTTGCACTTCCATCGTGTGAAACAGCTGAGTGTCTCCTGGTGGGAAGGTTTTGCTAGTGTCATCTCTTTTGGAATTCTTTCATCCTTTTCCATATAAGCAATCACCCTATGACTCTTGTACCAAGTTCCCCTCAAAAGATGACAATGTTAACATCCTCTGGTTAGACATTTTTTTTTTCATTTGTCTTTAGTTCACATTTTCACTTCCCACATTTTAAATTTTCTGTTTGGTAACTGTACTTTCATCTTTATTGACTTATTCTTCCTTTGGTTTATCCATTTTTTAAAGGTTTCCTGTAAGTTTATCAGTAAGAAAGAGGAAACATCATTAAAATGGTATGTAGGCTGAGTCGGAGATGCCTAGCAACCAGTGGTCACTGGGCTTTGGAAAAACTAATAGGGATGATTCCAACTCCTAATATATACCTATTATTTGCCCAATGCTTCAGGGACTTAACAAACTAACACTGGAGTGAACAGCTTCTAGAATTAGTGATGAATAATATGCTATCGTAGTTTACGTAGAAGCCATGTTGTTTGAGGACTGGATGGTGTTTGATAACTTTGGTCTATTCATAGAACTTGTTCAACAAAACAAAAACAAAACTGAGCCAAAATCAAAACCAAAACCAAACTGAGCAAAGCAAAACAAAAACAAACAGAAAGCCTGACCTGTGTTTTCTTGAGACTAATGAGATATTCAGAAATGTGTTGGCTAATTTGGGAATATCTGGAGTTTCTATCAGATCCTGCTTTTTATTGCCTTTATTTTAATTCTAAGTTTGGCAGAGGACAAAGGGCATGTTCCGCATCATAAAAGGGCTTTAAATATGTAGATACATTTTGTGGTCCAGCTTGTGATCTACACAGTAGATGTTGCATTTGTGTTTGCAAAGTATGCTCTAATTTTATTGGATGTAGCATTCCTTCAGACCAAGTGGGCTAAAGGTGCTGGAAAGCTCACTGGATCTTTACCATTTTTTTCTGTCAAGTACTAAGAGAAAAGCACTATCAACATCTTTGTACCTGTAGTTGAGAGTTTCAGTATTTCTTCTTACAATCAATTTTTATTTTAAAAAATAAATTTTAATTTTTTTAAATTATTGAGCCTAGGACCTCAAATCTGCCAAGCAAGAGCTCTACCATTGAACTATAGTTCCAGTTGTTTTAATCTATTTTGAAGTCTATAATCAAAAGTAAGCATTTTTCAGATAGTTATGAGTTCTTGTTGAATTGGCTACCATCATTATGAAGTGGCTTTACTGACCTCCAATTCTCAAAGTCTGTTTTCTGATATTAACAAAGTCAGTTTGTCTTTCTTGAGATTTCTGCTAATACAAATTCTCCCATATTTCTAAGATTTTAGAGGGTTTTTGTTTGTTTGTTTTGTTTTGTTGTTGTTGCTGTTGTTTTGAGACAGGGTCTCACTATGTAGCCCTGGCTAGCTTTGAACTAACAGAAATCCATCTGCCTTGGCTTCCCAAATGCTGAGATTAAAGACACGTGTCAGGATGCCCATCCCAATAGTCCCTTTACTTTAAACCTCTCTGTGTCTTAGTTGTTTAAGAAGCATTTTCTATAGTAGCTCATAGTTGGCCATGGTTTTATAAATCAGCAGTCTTTGCCTTTAACACCAGTGGAAATGGACAGAAGACCATGGAAGCCAAATGTAATATATAAACTCTTTATTTTTAGTGTAGTTTTTAATAAAATTATGTCTACCACCCTAACTATTTTTTCTCATTTATTCCTTATTTTCCCCACTCCCACAATTATCTCTCAAGATTAGTACTTACTATGTAGCCCAAGCTGGGCTGGAATTTATGACAATCTCCTTCCTTAGCCTCCAGAATGATGAGGTTGATTATAGGTGTGAACCATCTTGTCTGACTCCCTTTTTCTCCTTTCACAGTGAGTATGTAATTTACATAATTGACTTATTTGCTATACATCTTGTTTTGTCAGGGGTTTTGTTATGAACATGAAAACAGCATGAGGCTGTAGCAGTACACTTCCATCGCTCCCTGACCCCATAGCAGTAAGTACATGTTCACGTCTTCCTTCCCGTCCTCATCCCCCCTTACATGCTCATAGGTTCTAAACTTTACAAATTAGATTGGCATCATTATTTTTGCTTTAAATAATTATCTTTGAACAATTCTATGCAAGTACCTGTGTGTGTATGTGTGTGTGTGTGTGTGTGCGCGCGTGTGTGTGTTTATAATAGTACATTTCTAGAGACGAGAGAAAAACGTGCAAGTTGATTATCTCCTTCCAGCACAGGGATCCCTGGGATTGAACCCACATTGTCCATTTTCTTTGGCAGGAACCCTTACCCACTAAACAGCCTTGCCAACCCAGAACAACTTTTTGTATGGTGAGAAAGTCTTACATTTACATGCTTCTCATTTCCAGCATTTCTTTAGGTAGATTAAACTTTTGTTTAAATGTATATTTTAAAGCTATTGTCATCATATTTATCATCTTAGGTTCAAAAGAATTTTATTTTGCCACTTTAGAGATGTGATTTTATCATCTTCTATCCTGATTTCTTCTGATGATACATCTGTGGCATTTCTTATCAATGTTCCCCATTTTCTCTGGTGGTTGTAATGTTTTGTCTTTATGACAGATATTTAGCAATTTAACTATGATGTTTTGTCTTTGTCATTCTTGAGAGATCTCAAGTATGGTGGCAATTAGAATAGTTGGGATTAATGGTTCTGAAATTGAAGTTTGGGAGCAAATCTCTTACATACACATATGTGTGAACAGCACTTATTTGCTTCTTTTATCCTTGTCTGAGACTGAGCACACACAGTAGACTGCTTGTTACTGTGTCTCAGCAATGAGCATTGCTCACATTTTTGTGTCCTTACTTTGTGAATCACAGATTACATGTTTATGTTCAGATTCACACATCTTTTAGCGTCCGATCTACTATAAGGTCAAACAGTTCCCATTTTGTATGTTGGATTTTGGTTCTATGACAACTTTCTTATTTTTACTTTTTTATATTTTATTCAGAGTTACATTTTCCTTTAATAAGCACACTATCACAATAACTATTCTTAAAACATATTTTATTTTTTTACTTGCGTGTAAATGTGTCTATATGAGTGTATTCCACATGTGTGTGCATAACCGTGAAAGTCAGAAGAGGATGATATATCCCTTGGGGCTGAAGTTACAGATGTTCGTGAGCCACTTGGTGTGGATACTGAAAACTAAACATGGATCCTCTGGAAAATCAGCTCTGCTCTTATCCACTGAGCCACCATTCCACCCCCAAATTACAATAACTTTTTAAAAACCTTGTATGTCAATTTTATCATTTATGCTCACTGCTTCAACTGACTGATGTTTCTCTTGATGATAGACTTATTTTACTGCTTTCCTTTCATATGCCTATCTATTTTTTATTGAATATTAGACAAGATGAATCCTGTTGTTGGTGTTCATTTTAAGAATGCTGAATGCATCACAGGCAGCTATCAGTTTGATTTTATAGACTTGTTTCTGAGCTTCGTTAGCTTGGGTATAGAATGGTCAGCTCTAGGGCTAGCTGAATCTTATTAGCAGGATACGACACTTTTATGGTGTCTGGCTAAAGCTGGTTGCTCAGTTGTATTCTGGTGAGTAAAAATCCAAAACAGTCCCAGATTTTCATTAGCTTTTGAAGTTGTTCAGCTTGTGCTCAGTGTGTTATTCTTCTCCATCCTCATAGAATTTCAGAATGCATATTAGTGTTCAAACAAAGGACATTAGTATTCAGGTCTACGGAGATTCTTGAAAGAGCTTAGTATAACTTTCTCCTCTTTAATACTTTGCCCAATAAACAAGAGATGCCTCAGACCCACTGGACTAGTGTTCTGTATTTGTCTTCTGTATTCAGAGAAGGCCACCAAACTCTGCCTAGGTTTTCTTTTTCTCTGATCTGAAAATTACCCCCTGCAGAAAACTGTGACAATCAGAGGGTCAGGTTGAATTCTTGCTCTTGGACCAGAACCACAAAACTTCCACACTTGCTGATCAGTATGTGGAAAGTTGTTGAAAGAGTTTCATGTGTGGCTCTGGTTCTTTATAAGAGGAGAGCTGCCCCATTCCAGCCCCTCCTTTGTGGGCGAAGGGAAAACCATTTTATTTATTTTTTTTTTTTAAAGAAAACTAAAAAAATAAATAAAAGTTTGACCTGAACACTAACCATTAACTTAATAAACAGTCTTGAATTCCTACTTGAACTTCACCTACAGAAGGCATATGAAGGTGGAACTTAATTTGCGTAATTCAGTTGACATTACCTCATTCTTTCTTTATTGTTCTCCACCTTTCCTTTAAGTCTCACTTAAATGTCCCTTCCTGGGAGGCCCCTACACTGTAGATACCAGTGGGGAGCAAAGTCTGTAGCATTCCCTAGTCTCATAGTCTAGTAAGACAGTAACCACTAAGTAGAGGATCATGCACATGGCCAACTATACCTTAATGGTAAGTTTTGAGACAGCAAAGTCAGAATGGCTTTAGCTAGGTAACCATTTAGATTTTGAGACAGTGTGGAGGCCTTAGAGAAATGGGGTATTTAAAGGAAAGGGGGTTATGGGGGAAGGATTAAGGCAGGAGAGCTCCCAGTGAGGTGTATTCTGCAACGAATTCTAGCTTCACATGCTTTTGTGTAGGTGAAAAGAACAAAGTTTTCCTATAGTCCTGGGAATTGTTTGGGTATAATATTGGTTATCTGGATGAAAAAAAATTAGTTAAAGGCAATTAAAAACAAACAAACAATATTGACTAACTACTCTGCTGGGGACAACTCTGCCTTTCATCAGCTGTACCAACCAGAGACCTCAGGCCCTGAGCTGAGCTGATTGCCACCAAGGCTTCTCCTGTATGATGTGCACTGCGCTGTTTCTTAACGCTTTTGTCTTTTCCTCGTTAATCTGTCTTTTACAATGAAGGGTTCCCCTTAAAAATACTTGAGAGAATGTAAAGCATTTCTATCTTCCCCTAACAAAACTCTCTCAGTTCTAACTTAAGCATGCTGTGCCCATCGAAATCATATCTCTATTAGATGCTGCTAGTTTGCATCTAATTGGTGAACATCTTTTCTCGGTTGTCTCTCAAGTTATTTATTTAAAGTCAGTGCTTAGCAGTGACCTTACTCTCTGGGTAAGAGTTTACCTCCTTGTTCAAGCAGGAAACCTGGTCACCTGGTCATCATGTTTACCACTTCCTCCTGCTGTTCCTCTTCCTCCCCTTCTTTTTTCCTTCTCTCTCTCTTCTCTTCCTCCTTCACCTCCTCCTATTTCTTCTCCTCTTTCTACAGTTTCTTCTCCTCCTCTCCTTCTCCCTTCTTCTTTCCTCCTCCTTCTCTTTTATCCGCTCTGCTCTTACTAATACAAATCCTCCTGAGCAGTGGCCAAACTACTTCCACAACAGCACCCAGGGTGGCTTCCTCTATGTGCCCTTAGATTTATCTTTTACTTGGTCAAGGCGTGGGGTGCTTTGTGAAGCCCAAGCAGAGATGAAAAGTTCATGAAATAGCTGTTGAGGTCTGTGATGATGTGGATTTTGTTCATCCCACAGCAGGGAACACTCCTAAACACAGCCACTTGAACGAGGATCCACTTTTGTGAAATCCTTAGTTACTTAAGAAAACTGAGATGCTAGACTTGTATATGCAAACTCTTAATTTTTAAGTGTTGCCAACTACTTGGACCAAACAAAAACAGTGATTTCTGGCTAGTGCTGTGTTACTGCTCTTTTGGAAGGTCTTCAGGGTCATCTATTAGCTACTGAATATGTTTCTATTCTTTTACATAATGTGTCATCTATTTATCTGACAGCAATTCGGACTTTTTTCCCTCAGTAACCTCTACACTGTGAAGACCTGAATCTACATAAGAAATGGCTGCAAAAAAGAAGCTGTTTGCATCAATTAGATTAAGGATTTTAAGAAGCAGAGAATTAGAGAACTCAATAGTCAGGAAGACGTTTTATCAGAACAAAAACCAAAGTTTCAAGGTCACGATACAGAGTATAGCTCAGATTTGGGAAGAATCTGGGATAGGAATAAGTTCTCTGCTCACAGTGGTAGAGACGCCTAAGGGGATGGGTTTGGAGGCCAAAAAGGAAGCAGGAAGAGAGAGGAGAATCCAATGATTCCTGCACCAGGCTTGGAACTTGAACTCAGGGAGATGCACATAGCTCTTGGGAAGCATGAGTCTTTTCTGAAGTATCTTCTGAAGCCCTGAACCTAAGGGAAATATCTGTGAGAGGAGAAAACATTGAATCTGGACTTGTACACACATGACTTTTGATAAAGGATCAAGTGGATGAGGAAAGTGGGTCCCACAGTGGCACCTCCAAATTCTGTCTTTATGAAGTTCTTGAGTTATATTCAGGTCACAAAATAGGGAAATACAAGTTCCTACTACAAGATTAGTAGCAGGAATTAGTTGATGCCCAGAAGATCAGTCCCTGGCAGCTATCTTCGTAGATTCTGGCACTGAGCAGCCTTAGACCAGGCTGATCATGCTGTACCACAACTGAGGCCACCAAGAGACTACTAGGTCATTCCTCAAGAGGACACAGGTAGATTGGCAGTGCTGGGACACTGGAGAGTTAGTTGCCTCCCCCAATGCAAGATTGCATGTGGTAGATTTTCAGCCCCGGACAGTTAGAGAGGAACAGCTAAAAAAAATAGTTAAAGAAACCATTCATGACACTTACTGAAGATGGCAATGGAGGTTTTATTCAAGGAGGAGCTGTAGAGTAGGGTGCAGGGAACCACAGCAGTCAGCAGTGGGACCTTACTATGGACTGAGGTCACCTCTGACTCTAATAAGGAGAGGTAAGGGTTAGTAGCTGAGGAATGGGGATGGGAATTGATGCATGGAAAAGTACTAGGATGAAATACCAGAGGGTAGGGGGATTTTTATTAGATGAACAGAACAGAATTTTTGCTGAAGGCAGACAAAGGAGATAAAAGAATGAGGAGAGATAAAAAACTAAGTTTGGGGTAAATTGACTGAACAAGATTTTGGTTCAAACTAGAGTCTACAAAAGTGAGCAGGCAAGCCTAAGGTCATAGCCCATAAGAAAGAGGACTGGGAGACCTGACCCATATGTGGCCAGAGGAGAGTATCAGAGGAATTTGGGGCAGAAATCTAAAATAGCCAGCTAAGTCCCAAATAACCAGATGTTTGGTCTGGACAGTGACAGAGATTAGTCCATGAATTTGGCTAAGAGGTCATTGCATAGGAAGAAGGGCACAGGTATGGAAGAAAATCTCTGCTTCCGTCAGGGCTCTGTACAGCCTGAGTTGCTTAAGAAATGGAGTCAGTTGTGGTTTTGCTCATAACCATCTGATCTGCATCGACTAGAGCGGTTAAAAGAAAGCAAACCCAGCAGTCCCTCCCCATACTCTGTCCCTCTCCCCAGCCACACTTCTTCCAATGTCACAAGCTACTTTGTGTCTCCTTGAGGTCAACTGCTTGTGCACTCTGCTCCTTCATGTTTTCTGAGTCTCCTTGGAACAATGGTTCTCGACCCATGGGTTGTGACCCCTCGAAGGGGAGATGGTCAGATGACCCTTTCACAAGGGTCACATATTAGATTTCTCGAATATCAGATAGTTACATATGCTTCATAACAGTAGCAAAATTACAGTTACAAAGCAGCAACGAGGTGATTTTATGGTTAGGGGTTATCACAACATGAAGAACTATATTAAAGGGTCACAGCATTAGGAAGGTTGAGAACCACTGCCTTAGAAGAAAGTACTTCAAAGACTGGGAACAAATACATCCATATTTGTGTTCCCAGAGATCAGCACAGCGCCTGGCAGATAGTAGGCGCCCACTGAATGTCAGGTGGATGCATGGATAAAAACATTCCAGTACTTATGACCAAACAACAAGGGGGAGAGTAGCATGACTGAAAAGCTCAAGTATCCTCCCACTGAAGCTTGTCGCTTGTCGCTTGTCGCTTGTCGCAGGGCTTGTGATTTTTGCTGTACAGCCTCTGCCCCGAGTTAGAGTGAATTGTGTCACTTTTCATTATGCTGTTGTTACTCATCAGCACCAGAAACAGCTGAATAGAGGCAGAGAACAGAGCTCTGGAAAAGAAGCACTGAGGGGAACAGGCCCAGACTGAGCTCTCTGGGGAAGGCTTCCTCCCCTAGGCATGTCAGTAGGAGGCTTTTTACAGAAGAAAAAGGCAATGTGAGTAACAGAGCCTGTTGGTGAGGGAGTGTGAAGCAGAAGTAGCCTCTGACCACTGCATTCACAAGAATTTTACACTTAAAGCCCACGGTCACTTTAATGGTCTGCTGCTGTCTCTTGAAAATTTTCATAATAGCCAGTCCCAGGACTTTGTGTTTTCATTTTGGCTTAGGCATCACAAGGTTTAGCTGATCTGGTTGATAGACATGCCAACAGAAGCAAAGAGGTCTAGGAAAAGTCAGTCTTCATCCTTGGCTTTGCAAAAGACCCAGTGGTCAAGCCAGGGAGGTAACATGCTAAAGAACAGACAGCAGAGAATCTCAGAGTGCTCAGTGACATTCATGTGTAATAGTTACAGGCTGGCCTCTGGGACATTGGGAGGCATTGTCTTTGGGCCCCTCAGCAACAACTATAGCCTCTTTTCCTGTGTGTCATATCAGTGCAACCACATGGCTTGTACCACTGCTGTTTCCTTTCTCTGAAGCTGGTGACTATGAGTTGGATGTCCTTCGCTGGAGTGTCACGTCTTTAGCCTTAGTAATACTTCAGGAAACAGCCCGAAGGTAGAGATAATCAGAATTGTACTACAGAGAAAGAAGACCAAGAAGCACCTGAAGATGGTACACAGAGGCAAACAATTATTCAGGACATTTAGCATAAAGTTGAAACGTTTATGTGATAAACAAAAATACCGTCTACTGGGAAGCAGCCCCAGCCATGAGTAGCCTCTCAAAGAGTTCCTACACAGAACTGCTGTCTTGGTTGACACACTCTAGACATGGCCCCTGTCCCTTTTGCATGGTTTGAAACAAAAGATGACAATCTGATTTACCTAATGCATTTCCTCTGTACATTCAACATTAGCGATATCATCTTCCTTTCCAGGTAGGAGTCCTTTTGTAACTAGGAAAATGTTTGTGCTTTGACTTGGTATATTATTTTTTTCTTTCACACAAAGTGAACTGAGTAATGACTGAACTCTTTGCTCCCCATCCCTATCAGAGGCTGAAAACGTGACAAGCACAGCACGAAGGGAAGTTCCCTTCTTGTCATTTTTGTCAACATCTCTATAAGTGTTTCATATTTTTGGCTCCATGGTAGACTTCAAGCAAATCCAAAGATAATCCTTGTCCTCAGGCAGGTAATATAATATCTAGAACTCGACGGAGAACACATACATCTTTTCTCAGTGCTGAATGGAAGGCAGTAATCTGTGGATGTACAATGCTCGCTAGTGGTGGGGCAGGTGTTTTCCATGCTCCAAGCATGACACAGTAACCATCACAAGGACTTTCCATTTTAATTTAAAACAGCTGAGCAGAGACAGAGCCATTGCTAATCCTCAAATTGAACAACAGGCTTTATCTAGAGTTGCATACCAACCTGACGGAGTGGTCAAGGGAACTCCCACCTGTTGCTCATGTGTGTCTATGCCAGGTCCCTGCAAACAGCTGCTCATTTCATCCTTATAAAACATTTCTCATTGCAAGCATTGGGTAAATATTTGTTTAATGAAAAGAACTGTAAATGGAAATCCCGTGTTTCCAACAGAAATTTCCTCTGCATTCTTTAAGTGCTGTGGGGATTGTTGAGAAGGCGTCTTTTATTCCCACTGGAATTATAACTTAAAGGTAAGATGAGAAGAGATCTCTTCTTAATCCCCCTTTTCTCCTTTACTCCTCGTACACAGGACCCCTCTCTTTTGGATACAGGGCACTGAGGAATGATGCAGGGTTCATCGTGCCCTGATTAGGATAGATTCTTCTTAATTTTTTCAGTTTTTGATTTTTTTTCAATTATATTTTTCAAGTATCACATCTCATCATGCCACTTGTGATCAAAGTGTTTGAACAGACTCCTGTCTTACTCATCTGTCCCATCTTTTGGACCCTAACCCTTTAAAACCTCCCCGTCTAGTCTGCCCTTGGCTCTCGCGTCACACGTGACTTTTCCCAACATGTCTACCACATCGATTCTTTTTTCTCTCTTGTTCTCCATTCCAGTTTTTTTGTTTTGTTCTGCTCTTTGCTTTACCCACATTTATACCCATTTTTCTATGTCTGTGTCATACACTAACAATAATAATAATAATAATAAAAGAGCCATATGTGAGAAGTTAACACGTGATTTTTGTCTTCCTGAATTTAGGTCACTTTTTTTAATATTGAACTTTTCGGGTCCCTCCATTATCTTGCAAACGTCCCGTTTCAGTTTTGTTTACATCTGAATAGTATTCTATTGTGTATATTACTGTATTTGTGTGAGGTAGGTAACTGGAGACATAGACCTTTAGAAACAGCTACATTTCTTCTCTCTTCCTCACTGAGAGGGTCTGTTCAGCCGAGCTTGAGCAGCACAGCAAAAGTGGCTGACCACTTCCTGGAATAGCCTATTTAACGTTGGTGAGTGTGTGTGTGCGGGGGGTGGGGGAGGAGACAGGTATTCTTTATGTTTAACAAAATGTCTATTTTTCTCAAATTCTTAAACACTGGATTTGAACTTGTAGGTGACATTTTTGTCCCTTTTACTCACATCCTCAGCCCTTCCCATTGGCCAGATAAGAAAGAAAGTTTGCGAAACAATGGGAAGCTGGAAAGAGCCCAGGTTATGAGCAACCAGGAAAGTCAGGTTACTGTACCAGTCATAGGGATAATCTTTAGCAAAGGTAGCAGACTCTGGAGGAAGCTGATGAGGTCAAGTTTGAACACAGACATAATCATAGTTACAAAAAAAAATTTAAGAAAACCCAGTGGGTAATCTGAGAAGTCCAGAAGGAAGTGGTAAAACCAAGAAAAAAAAAAATGAAACCATTCATGATGAATATGTAATGAAAAAAATGACAAAAATGAGATAATTATAACCCAAAGCAGTTATCACATTAGTGAGTTATAAGTAGGTCGACAGGATTAGGTACAAGAGTAGGTATAGGAAGACAGATGGTGCTATTAACCTAGTAAACCCATCAGAAGGGATTGGAATGTAATATTTGCATGTATGACCCATGAGGAAATACGATGCGAAGGAGAGAGTATTACCAGCAATTATCTTGAACCTGAGACCTAGCCATACTGTGGGTGTGGTGGACTAAGGGAATTCACACCCAGTATTGATCTTTATTTGCCCAATGCATTTGTAAGTATTATAACTTGATAAGGTGTTGGGAATCAATATCCCCACATCTCACAGTTGTTAATCATTTGTTTGAAGGCAGTGGATGAGCTATTAAGTGTGAATTGTTTGACTCTAGTACCCTTCTGCTAACCCATAATATGACTCCATTTCTTTGAGCTACAGAACATTATTCTCCAAGCCTAGCAGGCATATTACCAACTCCATGAGGGCAGCCCTGATTGCTTGCAAGATACACTGGAGATTGGGCCTCCTTATGTTCCCACATGGCAGAAGGAGGTAAGGAGGTTCATTGTACCCTCACCTGAGATTCTAGCCACTTCTTTATGTATATCAGTCTACCCAAGCTGCATGTTTTGGTCTGAGAACTTGATAGAGTATATGAAGCCTTGAAGAAGGGGGACCCCATCTATGCTGCTAAGGAAAGCAGTCATGCATGCTAGAGTAAGTACTTTTGGTGATCTGTCTTTTGGACCATCACCGACAATATTGTAAATAACCCCTCACATGTACTAAGAAAGCCCAGTAAGGCATTTATTCATGAAGTTAGGCTTGAGTGAAATTCTTACTTTGATCCCTTGTTGGTGCCCTAGCCCAGGTGAGCAGGCATTTGATATATCTCTTCAGGGAAAGTTTATGGAGCAGACAGGGAGACAGAAACTCCCTGGAAACACATCATTTGACAGGATTTAGGAACTTTCTACTCATTTCCAGTAAGCCCCGCCCAGTATCTGGCCTGGCATGTCTGTTTGGAAGGCTGGTGGCTGGCTAGGTGGACTGACAGAGCAAGGTCACAAACAGGAAGAGCTTAGTTCATTTCCTATGTTCAGGTGATGTTTGACATGAACCATAGGAACCTGAGTCAGAGACACAGAGAGAAGAGCTCCAAATAGAATTTACAGAACATTCCCTAAAATGTGCCCAGTGGTTTCCTCCATGTAGAAACCCACTGTCACTTAGGATAGGGAGAGATATTCTCATTCCTGCATCTGAGTCCACCTCCCCTGCAGTAACGGTCTTGAGGGTGAATACAAATCCTTCAAGTTCTCTGCATTATTGTCTCAGACATAATCAGTTCTACAGAATATTGGTGACAGGTAACTCGGACTGATGTTGGTAATTAGCACTACAAGTAGCCCTGGAAAGTGAAGACATACAAAGGTGCAAAGGTATACATTATGCTTTTATATGAACAATACCTCCTCTTGAGTTCCCATCTATAGTCAGCTAAGTATCAGGAAAATTTACAAAAGACATTGAAATAGACAAAGAACTGTGGAACACTCTTGTAGGTTGTCTCTGCATTTTGTTTGCCTTTGAACCATTTTAAACCATTATTATTATTATTATTATTATTATTATTATTATTATTATTATTATCTGTAAGTTGTAAAGCACTGAGAGCAATGAAATGAATCTTGCAGATTAAGTGCAGTGGAGAGGCAGACAACTATGACTTGTGTGTGGGAATCAATCATCTAGCAAGAACATATGGGCCGGAGCTCCACTTTCTCTCCTTTGCAACAGCCCCTCCTCTACCGCGGACACTACACATTTTAGCTGTGGAAGGCTTTGGAAGTAGGAATCATCACAGAGACAGAGCCCCATGGAAGACAGGGGCAATAGTTAAGAAGGTAGCTTGCTCAAAGCAAAGACAACCTCTAGCACAAAGGTTTGTTGCCTTCTGAGTTTGAATAGTACAATATTTTTATGTACGTTTCTCTTCCATACTAGGCGATCACTTTGAACTAGCAGGAGAGTGTCTGTTACTTTATTTGGGGATTTTGTTTGTAAAGCCTCAATATTGTTCTATAGGAACAACTGTGTTTAAAATTTATTCCCAAGGTATTTGCTTAATAATAGGTTTAAAAAGTTTGCCATGAATAACCATTAGCTCACTTCTGTAGAACTTGGTTTCTATTTTCTTATTTAAACAAGCAAGCAAAAAGAAAAAGAAAAGAAAAAGAAAAAACATTTTTATCGTTTTAGTTTTTTCAAACTTTTTATTACCTTCTAATACCAAAAATGAGCCATATGCACATATGAGAGAGAGTGTGTGAGAGTGTGTTAGAGAGAGAGTGTGTGTGTGTTAAGGAGAGAGAGAGAGAGAGAGAGAGAGAGAGAGAGAGAGAGACAGAAGTTTGGGCTACTGGGCTAAGTACAGATTTAAATATAATCTCATTGGGAAGGCACTAAGCAGTCTGAACTGGAAATGTTCCCCTTTCTCTTTAAGAGATCAGCAGTGTGCCTCCCTCATAAGAGTTTTTGGAGATGCTAGGTCCGATGATATTTCACTACTCTTACAGAAGTTCACAGTGAAAACTGATGGGCATTGTATAATTCAAACAGCAAATTACTTTTTAAAATGCAGCTTAATTGCTATTGACCTAGTCATGGTTTCCTAGCAAGTATATGACAATATAAAATAAACGTACACACACACACACACACACACACACACCCTGGAATTAGGTAGCTGGCTTGATCTTCATGTGGAATATATGTGCTGGACTTCACTCTAATAGGAAGTCATCAGGAGCTGATGACTCTGACCATTCATAGTAAAGAAAGATCCAGAAGCTCCTCAGTACCTTCTGCTGCACCAGTTCTCAGCCTGCAAAATAAACCTAACTCCTGTCTTCCTTCACCAGACCTGGAGCTGTCTATGAGCAGCTGCCTCCATATCAGGACTGATTCTGAAATGCTACTTTTATATGAAGTTGTAGAATATCTGTCGTCCTTGCTGCCATTTCTGAGGCTCTCTTATGAGCCAAGCACTGAGACTATGAAAGTGGGAGAACAGTGTCTCTGCATGCCTGGAGGATGTGCTCTTGTTAGACAATAGCTTCCTGTCTTTGAATTTGCGTCATTGCCTTTGGCAGTTCCTGGACCTCAAAGCTCTGCTCTGCTCTGCTCTGCCAGATGAATCTCAGATTCAGCCCAGTGGAAGCTACTGTTACTGTTGGGATTACTATTGTTTCATAGAGGCCATAAATTGCTTCTCTTATTAGAAACATACCAAATTGTGTTGATTGAACTCTGACCTGTATAACTTACTACTTTGTGTGGTAGAGATAGATGTCTGTGGCTGTTAGCTCCTTGAAAAATGATTTGTTTAGAATGTAAAATATTAAGGAAAACTTGATTTAGACCCCCAGAGACTCTAAAATGCACCATCTCTCTTTTCAGTGTCACTAAGCTTGATAAAGGTCACCATGGTAACACGGAACCACATGATTTACATTGTGGAGCCCTGTGATCACTGGGATAGGTACTGATGATGCTGACTCATTCATCTCTGGCTGTTGGTAGATCAAGTTGTGAACTAAGAATGGATCTCTCCCCGCTTGTCCAAATTCAGGTGTTGAATCTCTAATTGTTATTGAGATGTTATTTGCAGGAGTCTGGAGCCTTTGGGAGGAAGTGAGACAATGACATAGAACCTTCTTGAATTGAATGAGTGACCTTAGGAGAAAACCAACCAGATGCTTTGTAGATGTTGCTGTTCCCCAGAGCCCCACATTTCGGGGGACTGTCAACCCCATTGGGTCTTTTGACACATCCATAGGTGATGAGCCTGGGGGGTAGTGCTGCCTCCTGTCTGCTGCCTTCAAGTGCCAGAGGTAGCAGACACTTCCTTGCCTGAGCAGAAGGGAAAAGATCTGACTATAGGGCTCTCACTTTCCAGAATTGTTCCAGGACTCGTTACTAAACTGTAATTTCACATACCATAATGGCACTGGTGTCTGGCTTGCTATGGGGAGAAATTTGACGATGAGAACTTCATTCTAAACCCCACAGGTCTTGGCATGCTGTCCCTGGCAAATACCTAACCAAATGTAAGGAGCCCCTAAGTTTCCTCTATACTGTCAAGATTAAGTGGTTACATGGCAAGCATGTGGACTTCAGAAAGACAAAAGATGGTGTAGCGTTGTGATTCAGAAATGGGAAAATTAAAATCAACAGGATCACCACTGCTGATGGTGGAAGACTTTACACATCTGACTTTTGTTTATCTTACCTGATATGACAGACCAGTTGCAGCTCAAGAGTGTACCTTCCCGCCATCTGGGGACCTGACATGAGGCTTAGGTTTAAACAGAGGCCAAGAACTATATATAACGAAAAGCTCCCCATGAAGACATGGCTCTGCCCATCACCCCTGCCTAGGCTTCACTCGTTGCTTCTAGATTATCTGACAAGTTGTCAGAACTGTGTGAAGTTACTTTCCAGGAGACAAGCTCCCCCTCTGAGGGCCTCCAGCCTTTCCCTTTCCTAGCATGAGATTCCTGGGGAAATTCCAGTTTCCTGGGGTCCATTGTTTCCCTGGTCTCAGAGGTAAAGGGCGGAGCACCAGCAGCTTTTTAGAGTCTCTTCCTTGTTGCCAAGAGAGTTGCTGCAGGAGCTATGAAACCCTCGTTTACACTTAAGGAAACGTGGACAGGGAGAGCGAATGTGCGGAGCCTCACTGTGGGGTACTTGGCAGAGCAAAGGGTTAAATACAGCTATGCCAACCAGGCCATATGACCTTTTGGCCTTCTCGCCTTCTGCTTCAGAAAGTACTCACAAGCATGTCTGAGATCAGCTTCCCATCCTGTTTGCCATCACTTTTCCATTTAGCTCATGCCTTAACAGCTGTCTAGTTCCAGGCAAGGAACAGCACTTGGCACAAGGCATGCGCAGAGGCACACAGTGGTTTCCTTCCACATAACTCTGAATCGGTGGAAAGAAAGGTATGAGAGAAAGGCTGAAGTGAGACTTCAGGGCAAAATTGCGTTCTCTCAGACTTCAGAGAACAATCATGGTGAAGAGTATTCTGCAAGCCACCTCATAGAAGTGCCTATGCAGACAGAGGCTTCCTGGTAGGTACTCCAGGTTCCCAATGTGACTGTAGAAGCAGCTCACCAGACAGAGCTGTGGGAAGTCAAGAAAGTTAATCTATCCCGTCCATCACTTTGACCCTCTCACTAGCCGTGTGATTTTAGAAGTCACTTAGCTTCTCTCAGCATTCATTTTGTCAGCAAGAATTATAATATGTGGCCGGACTCCCTCATAGGTCCCTGTAGCTCAAAAGAGATTTTAAATATGAACGCACTGTTGTGAACTGAAGTGTTCAACTTGTCTTCATTCACACTTGATCTCCTGGCTGGCTTATGTTTATGATCTCTTGGATATGTCTCAGGGGATTCCTGGAAGGCCTCACACCCTAGTAGAGTTTGCTTGTCTGGGGTTTAAGACATGCTGGGAGAATCTCCTAACAAAATTGTTTTCCTGTTGCTTCCACTTTCCTGCATCTGTAAAAATGAATGTACAATGTAGCTTAAGGCCAGTAATCAAAACCACATCCCTTTACCTCTCAGTTTCTGAGAAGGAGGTCAAATTACCAACTCCACGAGAAAGGAACCATCTTGGTTACTTTTTTTGCTGAAGTCATTCCCAGAGGTGCACAGTGGGACTCACCTAGTAGTTCAAATGCAAAAGCAACCAAGTTTTTTGGGTTTCAATGAGTTGGACATAGAAGCAACAGTTTCCTTATAATATCCTGTGGGAAAGGGTAGAGAGAGAGATGCCATGATATCCCAGCCTGGCCCGGAGAAGTGCCAGGGGGAAAAGGATACTGAAAACTGATGAAAGACAGAAAGATAACATAAAAAAGAAAAAGAACCAAGGATTAGGAAAAAAAGCTAATGTCTCATTCAAGAGATGAAGGAGAGGGACAGAGACTTAATCAGATTGAGGCTTTTCTAACTATGGTTAGTAATATGTAGGAAGCATGCCTTGTGTAAGCAACTACCGTCTCTCTCACACCGAGGAAATGGAACAGAAGGATGCTGAGCAGTCTTCCTAGGAATGAACAGCCAGTGAGTATCCACCCAGCATCTGAGCACAGGTTGATAGTCTGGCTCCAGCATCTACAGTTTTAATGACCTCAGCCATATAGGACTATATTTTTTCCCATAAAGTCATTGTTAATCCTAAACCACCTCTTGTAGAGTAAATGGGGAGGTGGATAGTCTGCTAGGAATCCTGCCTTCTCTGTTATCTTGAAAGGAAAAGAAAATACGGAGGTACCTATAGCTGTGTGCCTAGATTCCCACCTCTATCCTAAACTCCAGATACGAACAAGGTTTGCACGTATTTTATAAGTATTAACCAAAGTATCAAGGCATATAGAATGGGCAATTAATATAGACTTGTGAGTGATGGGTACAAGTTATATTTGAATAATGTTTAATAATTTATAAAGTTTGTTCAAAATAGTTTTCTCATTTGAATGTCTTAATAGCTTAGGTAAAGAAAAAGATATTTTCCCATCTTAAAAGTAAGAAGTTGAAGCTCAGAAAGTACTCAGAGGAAGAGAAGTAGAAGGTATGTCAACCTAAATGCCCCGCACTTAGGGCCATATGCTTTGCTTCCTTTGATGTAGGTATCTGTATAGATGCACACATGTGTTTCCAGAACTTTAAATTTTATTTCCGGGGACTGCACAGATGTCTTGGTGATTAAGGACACTGCATGTTCTTCCAGAGGTCTCAGCTTTGATTCTCAGCACCCACACAGTAGTGGCTCACAATTGTCTATAACTCTAGTTCATGGGGTTCCAATGCCCTCTTCTGGCCTCAAAGGGCACTAGGGTACACAGACGGCTCACATGCATACATACAGACTGAATATAAATACATATTAAATAAATAAATAACTTGATTGAAAAATATTAACTTGAAATTTACTTTTCCAAGCGTGTGGGTTTTTGTCATGCTTTAGAATATTTTCTGGGTTAAAAATGGCTAGTCTGGGAATTTATTGACACAGATTTTGGAATTTGACATTATTGCTACCAAGAGTCTTTGAGAAACGACTTTTCCTCCTTCATTTGTTAATTTTGTGATCAATTCGCCAGACCGTAAGGCTCATTATTTTCTGCCTCTGCTGGAACCCTTGTGAAATCTCCCTATTGAGGAGTTCTGTATTAGTCATCATCCTTTGCTTGGGTTTTGGAAATGTCTCATGCTATTCTCAATGGCACGAAAAGAAATTCCTGCAGGGAATGCCCACAGTCCCATGCAAACAAAAGACGCAAGTGCTGGAATCCAGTGACTAAGCCTCTCAAGGAGTGTTTAAGTGGGAACTGACGGACAGGATCTAGGGTTTCCTGTGAGCTTCCCAATCTTCTGCTCTTTATTCCTCTTCTAACTTTCTATGGTCATTTCCATAGGAGCTAGAAGACTCAACCTTAGAAAGCAGAAGTCTTCCTAGGAACAGGAAAGCATACCGTACCACTTCAGGGTTAGAATTGTCTGAATTCTTAACCTGTCTCTTTTCTCGCATCCTGACTATTATGGAATACCCCTACTTACATTTTTTCTCATACCCATTGACCTATCACAGATGAAATAAAAAATTCCTGGGGCCATAAAAGTCCTTCCTAAGTTAATTTCTTCTCAAGGGCTTAATTGGTGTCAGGCGTGTTTGCATTGCAGTGGATAGCATCCAAGGAAACTCCCGGATTGGTCAGGAAGTGCTGTTTCAGTGACTCAAAAATGAGACTAATTCAGGTTATTCACATTTGTAATCTGCAGTGATGCATACTTTATGTCCCGCGCTACGGTCTCGCCAGCAAGAACGACGCGGCACACATAGGATCCTTCTGCAGGAACAGCTTTAATGCATCTTGAGAGGGAGAGCATAAGCTGGCCACGAGTGGAGACCCAGAACAATAGAATACCCGCCCTTTATATGGGTCACAGCGCTTGCCTGGGACATGGAGCTTCCCCATTGGCTCCCGCACACCAGGCCAGATGCCGCCACGAGAGAGGCTGAGACTCTGAGGTGGAAAATTACCTGGTGCATGCGCACTAGCCTGTTTACAACTTGTCCTCGGCCAGATGTAGGCGCTATCTTGTAATGGCGGATGTGGGCGCTCAGACGGCTCCCAACAACTTTATCTAGTAATGATCAAAGATTATATTTCTCTGACACACAAGGTCTCTTTGTAACCCAATACCAGTTATTTGAGCTATCTCTTTCTGGTTTTCTCAGTTGTAAAAGAAAAAGGAAGGAAAGAAGGAAGGAAAGAAAAAAACCCAACTCTGGTCCTGGTATGTTAATTTACTATCTGCAAGGAAGACAACCAAATTCTTATTTATGACATACCCTGAAGATCAAAGGCACATGTACATAGCATAATTAACAAAGCTATATGGTGCTTCTTGTAAGTTTTAAAGTTACCATGGCTTATCATCTACACAGCATTCAAGGGCATTAGTCTCAGCAAAGGAAACAGTGTACAATGCAGCATTGCCTACATTTTGGATCAGACAGCAAATTGAAGAAGGACAAGAAGAAATTTTTCAGAAGACACAAAAGAACCTGAAGGTTCACATTCTGAGGTATGGCAGCTGCCCTAAGTGCCTGAGAGTCCTTGACTGATAGCCACATTTTCACTGTGAAGTTCTCTGTAGGGCATTCTACATAAATCCTTCAAGGAGCCATGTAGGAATCCTGCAGCAGGCAGGGATGGGAGGTCTCTGGAGGAAAAATGTACCAATGGGCAGGAAATGAATATGCTGAGAAGAAAAGAAAATAGCTTCAAGCAAAACTTTTTTTTTTTTTTCTCTGTGGTGAGCAAGATAATGAAGGGAAACCCCTGTCTGTACTCAGCCTTGTGCCTGACAAAATGAAGTGATTGTGAGATCACATCCCTGCCAAAGCCCTTCTTCAAAAGTAGCTTGAGAAGCCAGGGCATATTTTGCAATCCAGGGAAGCAAACACAACAGAGGATACTGCAGCAATCCCATGACCCATGGTGAGAAGGAAAAGAGGCAAAAGCACAAGACACAAGAGTCCTCATGAGGCAGACAAGCTGCTCCCGAGCTCTGGAAGCCCCACAGATGCTCTCCATGTACAGTGCAGGTAGCCTGCGGACGGCCAGTACGGGAGACTCTCTTCATGGTTCTTATTTATGTTGAGATATGAAGGACATCCACAAAAGTTCATTGTTCTGGGGTCCAATTCCTTGCTCACTTTTGAGGATTTGAACAAGAACTGTTCTTCTAAATGTCACTGAAGCACACATACTTACACACACTCACACAGATACACACACATTCAAACACATTCACATACACACACATACACAACCATATGTATATACATATACATTCACATACATATGCACAGATTCATATACACACATGTACATATACATACATTCATACACATGCATAATACGTATACATATTTATATGCATATAAATTCACATACACACATTCTCATACACACATACACATATGAACACATAAAACCACACATGCTTACACATGTGCATATACATGTATGCACACACATGTGCAAGCAATATTTTTATTGTATTTATTAATATTTATTGTACAAACAATAAATCAAAAACATAATTCCTGGAAACATTCATGCATTAGTTACAACTGTAACTAAATGCTAAATTAAGCTCACAAATTGAGTAGATCAGGTTTTCTCAGGAATGTTGTATGGCAGGTCAATTTCTGACCATGAAAAAAACACAAGATCCTAATCTCTGGAACCCATAAATGCTACTCAATTCATTAAAAGTATCTTGGCTTGCAGAAATTATTCTACATTACCCAGTTGGGCCTGCATTGTAATCACAATTGTCCCTGTGAGAGGGAGACAGAGGGGCAGACATGTAGCTTAGTGGAGAACATTTGTTTAACATGTATAAGGCCCTGGTTTTGATCTTCAGCATCACAGGAAGAAAGGAAGGAAGCGAAGAAGGAAGGGAGGGAGGGAACAAGGGAGGGAGGGGGATACAAACACACAGAAGAGATTGTGGATGATGAGCTCTAAGACAAGGAATGTTCCAATCACTAGAAGAGGGAAGAAGACATTGCTATTCAGGGTAGACTTTGGTCTGCCATCTCAACTGTGAGAGAATGAATTCTGTTTTTTAAAGTACAGCACACAGAAAACTAATACAATTCCTCACACCTTAAGCAGCAAACAATAAAATATGTCCCTTGGGTTGCAGAATGCTATTAATACCTTTACATCGTTCCTTATTTGAAGAATGCAAAGAATTTGACTTTGGCTGCTAATCTTATTTTTTATTTTCTTGGAGTCTCAGTAAAACATTTCCTTTTTGTAGTTGTACCCACCCAAGTATAAAATATTCTTAGGTCATAATATGAGGTTGACCAGTTATCTTTGTAGACTGCTGGGATTTGGGTGCCTGGGTCAAGGTGATTCAGACCTGAGTCACTCTTTCTGGGATGAGGACATTTTCTGATAATCATTCTTGGTTTGCCACAGAAATTTTCATTACCTTTTCTGTGGATTTCAGTTATTTTGAGACATGGTGTCTTTCAGTTCCTTGGTCTATAACTTTGCTGCCGTGTCACAGTCTGTAGGATAATCACATACATCTTATTGGAGCTTGATGACCTATAGGAAAAGCTAGAAGATTTAGTTTCTTGGATGGGCCATTGTTCCTCTCTAATTATCTCAAAGTAGCCTGATGGTTGGATTGCTTTTTAATCAATGCCTTACTTCTCTCCTTTTGCTCATCGTCTGAAACTCTAACAGGAAAGGCTCCATAAAGAGTGTGCTTAAACACTGTGTGTTCCTCATGGCCCTAATGATAGAAGCTTAGAAAGTATAGAGGATTTCTGCTATATCACTAAGGTTGTAAACACATTCTATTGCATGCTCCAACTAAGGGTGTGGCATTGGGTCTGGCATTGGCATTTGTTTCAGAATTTCTAGTGTTTGACTGTGCCACTTGTTTTGTGGATTAACATAACTACGCAACACAAGGCATATTCATGAAGAAGGCAAGTGAGCAGCTGTCCTATAGCTAATAATTCCTTTAGCAAGATAAGAATTCCCCCAAATGCTCTCTCTAACAAAGCAGACCACCACATACATGCCTTCCGTTGTCTCTTTGGAGCATAATGTGTTGTTAGCACTTGGCTCAAGGGACACTATCTGAGCTGCCCAGAATTTTTCATCTCTGCTCAAGTGAGGTTGGCAAGGGAGAGCAGGGAAAGGGTAGCTGAGTCACTAGTTGTCACACTTTGGTGTGTCTGCCCTATGCTACTTTGTCTCGTCCTCTTGCTTAGCCATTTATATGACAATTAGTATCCAGCTGAATTCAAGAAAACCTCCAGTCCACAGTCCTGTCTTAAAAATTGTGTCCATGGTCTGGTTGGGGATAATTAAAATATAGATGCCTGAACAGCAACCCTGTTAAATTAGATACAGATCCAATAGCTTCAGTATTGAAGATACAGTGATGGAGCTTGGAAACTGCACATGAAGCTTAGGTGTACTCTGAGAGTCTGTGAACAGAAGTCTTGTGATGATGTGTTGTCAGCTTAACAGAATACAGAATCACCCAAGAGATGGGCCTACTCTAATTCTTGCTAATAGGGTTGCATCTGGAACTGATTATAAATTCTGAGTGATTAATAATCATTTATTGAATGCCTTCTATGTATTTGGCATTGCCCAACAGAAGCATTCAATACCAAAAACTATTACTCATAGAAAACTTGGAGAGATTTAGATATGGAAATCTTGAAGCATAGAGAGATAATTTAACACAGATGACTACTGGAAAACTAAGCAGAGGCCAGGATACCTGATTTCAAAAATCATGGTTTTCCCCTATTCAACACTACTTCACTTTTCTTGATTTTCAGGGCCCACATTTGTGACCAAACATTCTAATGTTTACCTCCCATACTTAGTTTCTGCTAAATGATTAGCTTTACATAGATATTCATATCTAGTATTTTTATTGCTGAGGTTGGTATTAATACACAATAGTCTTCAAGATTTTCGTAGGTTCAAGGTGCCAGTTAATACAGATGGTGATAATACAGAAGACACTGACAAAAGTATCTAATAGTTTTAACTTTCTCCATCAATTTCTTTGTGACCCACTGTGAAATGCTCATTGTGTCATATCTGCTTTCTCCTTTCTCTACAATGTTTTTTCATTTTCTATTTTAATTTTACATAGCATCAGTTTAAAACCCTGAGATCCTTCTTGGAAGTGGGTTTGTGCAGTGGGAGAGCTGGAAATACAGCAGTAAATAAACAAATGTATTTAGAATGGCTCCAGCTATTGTGCTGCCATTCTGAACATTTTAAAGGTGATTCTTGAGTAAAAGGAATACTTATGATGGCTCAGGGGAAGACAAGACTATGGGATGGGATGGACTGTGCACACTGGTTCTATTTTACATCACATCAGTGAAGCAAATCTGTACAGTGCTGAGAATTATCTCAGAGGAATGGAGAATAGTACAGACCACCCCTCCTATCAAGAGACTGCTGGCCTTTCCACTTTGTGTAAGACTCCTGGGCATCTTCTCAGCACCCCATCCTACTTCAAACTGTGGATGACAACCAGTATTCTGGGTCCCCAGATGTCTGACATTGCTTGAGTTTGCTTTTGTATCTTACCAGGCAGAGTGACCAGAGAATGCAGTAAGGAAGAAACAGAGAAGTCTCAAGATTTACTCCACCAAATATAGAATAAGCCTATGAGGTCATGGCATGGAGCCACAAGTACCCCCCACTCTAATATCCTTACATGACAACTGACCCAGCCCTCCTTTCCTTTTCTGTGGTAGCCTTGTCCTCGTGGTGTGTGCACTCCCTTGTCTGGATTTCTGGAGTCCATCTGTGCCCTCATAAAGCAAGTTCTTCCTCTTCAGTGGTTTAGAGAAGATCAGGTGCCATGATGCTTTCTATTGTCAATTTGATGGGATTTAGAATCACATAGGATTCTAAGCATGTCTTTGTGGGAGATTTTAGATAGGATAATTGAGGTGGGAATCCATCCTAATAGATGTGGACAGAATCGCTCTATGTCCTGATGTTGAATGTGAATAAAACGAAGGAGTGAGGTGAGCAGAAGCATCTGACATGATTTCTGAAGAAATGTGTTCACTTGCCTAAGGTTCCTGCACCCTCAAACCATGAGCCAAAAACAAACCCCTTCTTAGCTTATTTTCATTAGGTATTTTGTCTCAGCAAAGAGAAAAGCAGCTAATAGATATGCCCATCTGTATTGTGCACATATGACTCTTTCCATTTGTTACATGACTCTTACCTACTCCACCAAAAGATATTTCTAATCTACTATTCATGTTTCATCAAAACCAACCTCCTAATGCTTGAAAATTGCTGATGTGACTTTTAGTGCCTGTAGCCAATACAATTCAATGTCATTTAGTAGATGGATGCATCATAAGTTAACATAGAAATTAAAAAGATACCATAGGGGCAGTTCCTTATTTCACAGTTCCAAGGAAATCTTGATCACTTAAATTTTACCTATTCTCAGGGAAAATGCCCATTCAGGACTCAGGCCTTTCTTCCCATGAGTATTTAACATCGGATTAAAACCCAACAAAAATTTAAGTACTTTTGTTCATACCTATTCAAAGTAAAAGTTGGTATGTATTACCTGCTATGAAAAAAATCTACACAAATAACTTGAGTTTCTATGTGGTGACTTAAAATTTTCAACTTTTACTTTGTTCTAAAAGGAGAAAAAATAAACCAAAGTGCTTAAAGACCTGTCACAGTTAGGCTTACCATTGCTGTGATGGAGCCTATATCTAAAAGCAACTTGAGAGGAAAGAGTTTATTTACTTACGGTTCCATATCACAGCTCATCATCAAAGAAAGAGCAGGAACTCAAGCAGGGCAGGAACCTGGAGGCAGGAGCTGATGCAGAGGCCATGGAGGTATGCAGCTTACTGTCTTGCTCCTCATGGCTTGCTTGACCTGCTTTCTTATAGAATCCAGGACCACCAGCCCAGAGGTGGCCCCACCAACAATGTGCAGGATGCTCCCTCATCAATAACTAAGTAAGAAAATGCCTTAACTAATTAAGAAAGTGCCCTATAGGTTTGTCTACAAACCAAATTTATGGAAACATTTTTTTCTAGCTTGTGTCAAGTTAACATAAAGACTAAGAAGTACTGGGATGATAAAACATATTGTAAAGCTTACCACAATTAAAGTATTTTTGAGAATCCTAGACATAGCAAGAAAGAGTTTTTAAAAACACATTCTGTGAAAGTACTATGAAAGTAGTCAATTTCACAAATCTTGATCATTTATAGTTTAGATTAATATTGTATAAGTAAATTAATATTGTATTAGTAGAGCCAAATTAGTTTATCATGTTAAATAAGCTATAGTTTAGTTTGATTTATCTATTGTATAAAAATATAATTTCTCTCCACAAATTCACACAAAATTCTGATATGTTATTCTGGCTTTTGTTATTCTGTTATACTGTGAACATTTCCGTGTGATTATAAACATTCTTTGGGGGATGGATCTAGCCATGTGGAAGATGTTGCCTAGTTTGCACAAAGCCCTAGTTATGTCTGCAGCATTGCAAAAGAGAGAAATAGCAACTATTCCTCGCAAACATGATTTGTGGTAATTGTACATTATCTAAAAAATTCTGTTTCATGACAAATTATTGAGTTGTTCTGTTTTTATATTTAAAAAATCAGGAATTGAGATTTCTTGAGCTTTTTTTAAATGAAGTTGGGGGTGGTTGAAAAGGGTTTCATGCAATCCAATCAATCCCCAACTCACTATGTAACAAAAAATTACCTAATGAACTAATCCTTTGGCCTCAGCCAAAAAAAAATCACCATGCCCAGCTTATGATTTATCTTTTAGCTTAAAAATTATTTTCCCCTAGCTAGAAAAAGCAAGACTAAGTCCTGAATTATTTTAAATGTCAGCATTGTACATTTGAGTTCCATCAAGACTTGTCAGGTAGATAGCCTGGGGAATTTCTGGGTTTTAAGTTTCCTGCCAGCTGTTGCAATCTGGATCTTCCTGTCCTGACCTACCGAAGGGTCACCTGAACCTAGCTGGGCCAGGAAAGCTGGAAACAGCATTGCTGATCTCCCAGTGCCAAGGATCAAGTTGGAAGCAGGCTTGATGTGTCTGCGTGGCTGCTCCCCAGCTCTTGGCCTCTTGCTCCCCTTGGATAGCTAGCTTCTTGCTTCCTCTTAGAATAGTCTTCATCTGATGTCTTGGCTTATTTTGGCTCTAGTTTTCAAATTCCTCTCCTGGAAACTGCACAGACAACCTAGATTTTAATCAACACTGAAGTCTCTATAGGCTTTATCTCCATTCTCTGAATCTGACCTTGACCCTGCAGCTGGACTTGACTCCCCATACCTCCCATGTGTTTGTCTATTTTTGCAGCCCTGGAAGCTTGGTACTTTAGACTCCTCATCTCTCAGACCACCACCACCTATTCACTACACTCCAATGTCCAGATAGTCTCCTTCATCTAGGGTCTGTATCTGTTTCTGCTCTCTAACGCATTTCCTGGGCATTAATGATCAGGGAAGCCCTCTTCACAATCCCTCCTGCTCCCAGCATTGTCTTCCATGGTTGACACCTGACCTGCTTCTTCATGCCTGCCTTCCTTCTTCTCTTTAACATGGATATACCAATAATCATTCCTAGATCTGTGAAGATACAATCAATGAGTCCACATAGAGAGCTCACAGATCATTGTCTGACACACGAACGTTTAACATGTCTTAGTTACCTTTCCAGGTAACGTTACTGGTCAATTTACACTGATTTTGCCTTTGACTTCAACTACAGAGATTGATGGACACAGGCAGGCAGGCAGGCAGGCAGGGAAGCATTTAAGTTAGAGTCTCTTACCCAGATGTGTTCACTGACTTCATTTATGTAGCCATTGCTATATGTTGCCATAGCAACCTATTTGTTATGATTTGTATTCATTGCCAACCTTACTAGACTTAGAATCACCTGGGAGGTATAACTATAGGTAGGTCTATGAGGGCGTTTCCAGAAGGATTTGACTGAAGAGAGAAGACCCATCCTGAATTTGAGTATGCCCACCATGTGGGTTGGAGTTAGAGAGTGAGTAATGAGGAAAACGTAACTAACAGAGCAAACTGAATGCCTGCATTAGACTTTCTCTGCTTCCTGGCCACAGGTAAAATAGGACCATATACTGTTGCTCCAAGTCTCCCCCACTAGGACAGACTGCATTTCCTCAGACCATAAGATTTTTGTCATGCATGTTATCACAGCAATAAGAAAAAACAACTGATATACTATTGCAAATCTCAAGTCTGTGCAAGAAATCTTATTTGAAAACATCATCTGGGCATTGCAGCCTTCCTGCCAGAGAAGGCTTGCTTCTTTTACTCGTGTGAAGCAAAGGACTAGAAGGGAGTTGTTTCCACCCAAAACTGCACACCAGCCCTCGCAAACGTTGACCGTCCATGTGGCTGAAGGGCTTCTTTTGTGACCCATCACCATCAGTCTCATGTTTAGGTCAATGTGAGATGATAGAAGACTGCTAACACATGAGGAGATACTGTTTGGGGAACTTTCAAGAGATGGATCACAGCAACAGGTTGGGCTGAGAATTCTTCCTGTGTGGGCCTCTGCACTGCAATTAATTTTTTAAATGTATTGGTTGCCAAAACCACTTGTTTTTATAATGTCTGTTAATTTTCCCACTGAATCAAGGACATTGGAAGATGATTGACTGGTGAAGCAGCTTAAGCAGCTATAAAGGCAAGAGTGATCTAGAAAGATAAAATGGTGTAATCAAATTAATTAAAAATACACAAAACTGTGTCTTGTGTTTACACAAAAGGATATGACTAGTGTGGTGTGCAGTGGTCCCTCAACACAGAAACTGTGCTGAAGGCCTGAGAGTGGGGAAGACAGAGACCATGGAGTGTGTGTGGTACTGTGATGACATTGTTTGTGCTTAGTTAGATTATGAATGTATTAGTCCTTTCAAATGTGTGCTCATCATTCATGTGTGAGCACAACAAGAACAAAACATTTCACCTGCAGTATTCTGGAAATGAGCAACAAGGAGGTGTCTTTCCCACACACCCCAGCACAATTGGAAGCCAAGCCATGTACGTGAAAAAAGTTGGAAATGACAAATGTGGGAAATGGAGAAACTGCCGTCTAACTCCGAGCATCTCATGCTGTGGCCGAGGCAGCCCCACCAGCAGCACATCCTGGGATCAGAGGAGAAAGTATGTCATGGAAACCAGAGGAAAGGGTGAGGCAGCCGGTTATGCCTCACTCTTTTCTGCTATCCTTACGTTCACAGGAAGGAACGGCTAGCACTGTCATCTTTCAGGACAAAGAGCACTGATGTAACAAGATATGAGATATAAATATTAATCCAAGTCATCCTCTCTCTTGCCCATGGCCTGTGTGATGTCCTGGTCTGATGATCATGGCTTTCACCATCTTCTGGAGTAGTTTCCTCTGTTCCTGTTGTTCCCTGGGGGTTAGACACTCTTTCTCTCCCTCCAGTCAGAATCCCAACAGCTTGATGAGATTAGAATCCTTCCCTCCTGGAACTAAATGTGGTTGTTTCAAGGCCTCTTTGGGACATAGTTTATGGACTTGTCCTAAACCTTGTGGCAGCACGACAAAGGAAGGGACTTGTGTGGCAGACACCACTGCTGGGCTTGCATTTATATCTCTTCCTGCGGAGTGAATCTACCTGCTGCCATGTGTCACACCATGGTCTTGCATGTCCCTTTGAGAGTATGTTTATTCTTGTGTCATACACCTGCCCCTCTGCTGCCATTGACACAGGTAATAATGCTGCTGGTGTCCGTGAGCTGTTTTTATCAGTAATTATAACGATTTTTTTCACGCCTGCCTTTTCCTTTTGTTTTGTTATGTTTTTGTTTGTTCATTTTTGCTGAAGACCAAGTAGACAATAAGTTGATAGCAAGTTAAAGATTTTGACGTTTTTTTTATAAATGAAATTATTGGACCAATGAGATGACTGGGCAGGTAAAGGCGCTGGCCTCCAGCTTTGACAGCCTGAGTTTGTTAAGTCAAACCATCTCATCTCCAAGTGCCCTACTGACCTACTCTCACCAGTAGACCTCCACCTCCTACATATCCCACAGCCTCCCAAAATAGTGCCATCAGCTAGGAAACAAGGATTTAAGGCCTGAGTCTGAGAGGACATGTGTAGGTGTAGGTACATCTTAGATTCAAACAACAACAGATTCGATATGCACACCCTTGTCCATTATCTGAATCTCTGTGGAGTGGTTTTCTGATTTCTCCCCCTTTTCACTCCACTGAGAACTGAACATGGGCAACCTTTGCTTGGTGCAGAGCTATGCTGACTAAACTCATTTGTACCTGCAGAATGTGATGTGGGGGTTACCCTTTGCATTTATTTATTTATTTTTATTTATTTATTTTCTAAACAGGGTTTCTCTGTGTAGCCCCGGCTGTCCTGGAACTCACTCTGTAGACCAGGCTGGCCTCGAACTCAGAAATCCGCCTGCCTTTGCCTCCTGAGTGCTGGGATTAAAGGCATGTGCTACCACTGCCCAGCTGGGATTTCTTTCTTTTCTTTTCTTTTTTTAAATCACAGAATTCAAATATCACTTTTAGGAGATTTTAAAAAGTCTTGGTCTTCCAAATTACTGAAATTGTTCTCTAACATGATCGAGAAAGCATTTTGATGGCTTCTTTTTTTTTTTTAACCAAATATGTATTTCTTCTGTTAACCCTAGTTGCCTGAAGTGCAACATGGACACAAAGATCTCAGTACAGTTTGCTCTTCCACTTGAGACTCCAGTCATCGTGCTAGCTCAGGGTCCTTGTGATGGTTTGTATATGTTTGGCCCAGGGAGTGGCAGGATTAAAAGGTGTGGCCCTGTTGGAGTAGGTGTGTCACTGTGGGTGTTGGTTATAAGTTTCTCATTCTAGCTTCCTGGAAGTCATTCTTCCACTAGCAGCCTTCAGATGAATATGTAGAACTCTCAGCTCCGCCTTCAGCCTGCCTGCCTAGATGCTGCCATGCTCCCACTTTGATGATAATGGACTGAACCTCTGAACCTGTAAGCCAGCCCCAAACATACGTTGTTCTTTATAAGACTTGCCTTGGTCATGGTGTCTCTTCACAGCAGTAAAACCCTAAGGCAGTTTTGCTCTCTCCTTTGTTCATAAAAGAGCTAAGAGAGCCCCCTATGGGCCTGTCACACCCCACACCGACTCTTGGATTCCCAGGCCTTAAGTACAGTAGGCAGCAATGATTTTGCACTATACTTGGGTTTTCTGTTACTTACAACAGTATAAATACAATAATTTTAAAAACTTACCTTTCTTTAAATACCTCATCCCACAGAGACCACATGCAGGTTTGGCAATAATAGAAATAATAAACACTGATGATATTTTTCATTTATTTTATTACTTGGTAAGTTTTCGACTTATTGATGGGAAAACTCCACTTGAGTCAAAACAATAAATTTGAAGGACCAGAAATAAATTGTTGGTGTTGCCAAGTGTTTTCTTTTTAAAAACCCAAACAACTGCTTTTATATTTAACTCATCCTCTGCTTGCCATTATGGATCTTATTTCTATAATAAAAGACACTTTTTTGTGCTCTGTTTACACTGGGTTAACTTATCCATACCTCCACCCCTGTTGGTTTTCCTTGGGTCACTGAAGTTTGTTCCTTTCATCTCTGAAACGTCCAGGCTCTGTCAGGGCTGAAACAAAATGACTTGTTTTAAAAATCTAAAGTGCTTCTCTGCGAGGGGCTTTCCAGATGACTTGCATGGTACACAAAGGGGTACAAGTGATAGAGAACCCCCTGAACTTCTTCTATTCTCCAAATAGCAGCCAATTTCCAGGAAGCATTGACTACAGTCCCAGTGGAGGGCTGTAGTCACCTCTCTCCTCTGAAGACACATCAAGCCAGGGGCTGAAGGTTCAGTGGCATCCAAGGAAGGAGGTATGGGAGGCAGAATGCTCACATGAGCTGGCAGACAAGAGAAAAGGAGGGCAATGGATTCCCTGTCAGGTGGTTTCAGTAGAAGCTTTGATCATCAGAGAAAGAAGTAAGTCTATCTAAACCGTGGTTATTAAGTTTCAAGAACTGTTCTTACTGTGATTCTTACAACACTGGAACAATCGCAAAAACATTTGAAAATCTCGTGATTTCAACCGCACTTGGTATAGACATGTCAGCGATATTTAATTTTTTATTTTTTTAACTTTATGGTACCAAAGATTTTGCAAAACACCAACAATTTAAAAACAGCTTCTTTAGGGAATAGAGAGAGCAAGCTGTGCTAGATGGATGTATTAATTTTTACACAAAGTTATTTCTGAAGGATTCAGGTGTGGAAAGTGAGTATTTCAGGCTTTGGGGATAAGGATAGTTTTGTTGTTGTCATAGTCATCTTTGCTTGGGTTTCACTGTTTGAGATATGATCTCATGCAGCCCAGGTTGGCCTTGAACTTGCCATGTAGAATTCCTGATCGACATCCTCTCTGACTCAAGTATTGGGAACAAAGTGACAGAGTAGTTTTGACAAAAAGGCAAGTGACAAAAATAACTTAAAAGGAGAAATGATTTCTTTGGGCTCTCTGCTGCAAATGTTTCAGTTCATAGACCTCTGACACCATTGGTTTTAGGCCTACGGTGAGGCAGAAACATTATGGTGGAAGAAAGATGCTCACATCATGTCAGATAGAGGCAGATGGCAGACAGGAAGGAAGGGTCCAGGGATAAGGTAAAAGATGCCTTTTAAAGACATGCCTCCAGTGACTGCTTCCCCCATCTAGATGTCTCCTCCTACAGTCCTCCTAACTGATGAAATTAGATCTCTCATGATCCAATGTTTTGAAAGCCTCTCATCTGACAACTGCCTTAAACACAGGAGCCTTTTAGGACAGACTTTATGTTCAACCCTTAATAAAGAATGAGGATCAAAACCTCCAGAGACCACAAAGATCTCCCAGTTGGTGAAAATACTGAAGCACCTTCATATTTATAGCTGCAGGACATTGACATGTATTGTGACGGTAAATCTTCATGGTCAACTTGACTAGACTCATAATTACCTAGAAGACACAATCCTAGGAATATAATTTTTTCCAGAGAAGCTTAATTGTGGACAGTAGGCACACCCGAGAGTGGATGGTACCATCTCATGAATAAGAGGAGTAAAAGTTCTCAAGAAAGCCACCTGACCACTAGCATTCATCTCTCTCTGCTCCTTATGCAGGGAGTTGTAGCTGCATGCTCCTCCCTCCATGAACTCTCCAATGCCAGCCAAAATTCCAACAAAATTATTCTTTCTTAATTTGATTTCTGTCAAATATTTGGTCAAAGCAATGAGAAAAGTTAATCTCACAAATGGTAACAGGCAAGTTGACGTCTAGCCTCAATTATTAGGCCTTGACTTCTTGTCTGTTTCCATGGTCCTGGTGGGCTCTAAGGCAAGGATAAATATTATCAACCCGATGTAGTTCAGTGAAATGATGGAGCAGTGGAGAAGAAGAGTTTTCAGATTATGTGGTGACTGAAATGTGAAGTGAAATGACAAACCAGAAGAGGAAACAGAAAAAATACTTGCTGTAAATGCAAATAAAGAAAATCTTAAAATAGTGAGGCATTCTGAAACATGAAAATTTATCATACAGCAAATCAGTCAAAGCCTGGAGCAGTGCTCTCATGGGACTGGTAGTATACAACTCTCAGTATACAACTCAGTACAAATCCTCAACAACTCAGTACAACTCATTAGCAGATCCTTGTCTCCAGTGTGCCAGGCACTGGGTTTTCTCGCAAGCACGCACAGAGTAAACCAAATCACACTAAAACAAAAAACAAAAAACAAAAAAAAAAAAAAATGCACAGTTTTTTTTCTTACAAATAAGTGAACTCAGATACAATTTTTCAGAACCTTACACACTGATAATCCCAAGAATACAGCTTTATGCCCTGTCTGCCCAGCTCTTCCGTGGAAGATTGAGCCTATCCTTGTTAATTTGTGAAAGAGATGGATGCTATCCAGTAAGCTTACGGGAACTTCTGTCCTTATTCCACACATTAGTTAACAGACCGTCTCTTAGTTTTATTAGGATTTATTTTCTTGTTTGTTTGTTTGCTTGTGTGTGTGTGTGTGTGTGTGTGTGAGAGACGTGCATGTGTGTGTGTGCCAAAGGCTAGACGAGGATGCCAGATCTGCTAGAGGTGACCCACCAAATGTGATGCTGGGAACTGAACTTGGGTCCTCTGGAAGAATAGCAAGCACTCTTAACCACAGAGCCATCCCTCCAGCCCCAGGATTAGCCTCTTCATGAATTGAAGTCAAATTCAATGGTGAAAGCAGACTGCATCTCATTCAGTTTCCAAAGCTCTTCTGCCTCTTGCGTGCATACGTGTTTGCATGGTGAGGTAAGTGGGCATGCTAAGATGTGATATAGAATCTCTTCCTTACTGTGAGTTGTTACTAAAAGGATTAAAGAATATTAGGTAGATCTCTGAAACATATGATAAATACATTGTGTTATGGCTTGAATATATTGCCACAAATGTTTTCTGACCCATAGTGTTGGTGAATTCATTTTGTTCAGAGATGGAATCTTTGAAGACCAAGTATGAATAGATAGACTAGGCAACAATTTAGATATAACACACATTTCAAATTTGCTTGTGTGTGATTTGTTCTGGAAGAAACACTATAAAAATACACAGGCATGTACCCAGAGGAACCAAAATATGTAGGAGAACAAAATACTCATGAATTATACCTCAAATATTTGCCTGTGATCCCAGTTTTCTGCATGTGATAAGCCATATTTGCCCATGTCTGTCATGACAGTTTTTTTTTTCCTGGTTTCAGATCAATCTTTGAACTCTTAGCATTAACTCTTAACCTCAATACTAATTCATGATAAATTACTATACTTTTAAAAAAATCATCAGTTTTTAACTCTAGTGTTCTCTTTCTGTCTCTGTCTGTCTGTCTCTGTCTCTGTCTGTCTCTGTCTCTGTCTCTCTCTCTGTTTCTTTGTCTCTCTCTCTCTCTCTCTCTCTCTCTCTCTCTCTGTGTGTGTGTGAGAGAGAGTTAATTTTAACTGTCCACTCATCACAGCCTAGAGTCACATGAAACTCTTCATTTAAAATTAGTCTTTCTCAGGTTGGCCTGTGGGCATGTCTGTGAGGAATTGTCTTAGTTGTTAATTGATGTAGGGTAGGAAGGTAGGTAGGTGGTACCATCCCTAGGTAGGTGATCTTTAGCTGTATAAAGAACTAGCTAAGCACAGTCCTCTTAGTGAGTTACTAACCAGTATTCTTCTGTGGTTTCTGCTCTACTCTCTTGGCCTCAAGTGGGTTCCTGAATCAAATCTAATACTGTGTGGAATTGCAAGCAGTCTTGGCTTCAGGTTTGAGCCTTGAATTCCTGTCCTGATTGTTTTCAATGATGAATTATGAACTAGAAATAGAAGATGAAATAAACCCTTTCCTTCCATGAGTTGCTTGCAGTCATAACAACAGAAGGGAAACCAAAGAGTGTAACTCTGCTACCGTTTTACTGCATGAGTTTCTGTCACTTTTTAAAAATATATATAACATTAATATTTTTGACCCATGCTCCAACCATATTTATTTGCCTATTTTAGATCCAAGATCTTACTTTATTGCCCAGGCTAGTCTCCCCAGTATCTGAGTCTACAAGTATAATATGTCTGTGCTTGGCCTCCCAGTCACATTTTTCCTGTAAGCCCTGGGTTGTCATGGAATAGTATGGTTGTTATTCTGTGTATTTTGCACAGTTCAGCAATTTTCAGGACCACTGTCATGTGAGAGCAGAACTGCAGTCATATTATCTCATAGCTGTGACAGTGGATGAGCTTATTGAGTGAATGTATGCAGACCTGCAGGAATCCAAAAGTTGAACCCAGAGAATACCTACATTAGTAGATAGAGGACAGGAAAAGAAAGCCAAGGTGTTGTCTGGTATCACAGGAGGAAGCTCAAGCCAAGTCAAGGAAGCATGTCAAGAGAAGCCTAAGCAGCCATATGCTAGTAGTCTCTAGTCGATCAGAAAGCAGACCGAGAATTAGCCACTGAGTACATAATAGTGGGTATCTTGAGTATAAGCTGGTAGGGTAGCAATAATGAGACATATTAGAAAGGGTTTATCAGACAAAAGAGAGGATTGATACTGTTTTTAAATGCCTGGCTCACTGTTTAGATTTCTAAAATGGAATTACCACCCTAACTCTGTCTTAATTCTGAGGATGATGGTCAGGTTTAGCTGAGAGATCCTCTTAGCACAGTACTTCATGATTCATCAGCTGGTTAATCAACTAAACATCGATATTAGCATTTCGTGACATTTTATAACATGATATCTTACAGTAAAATTTGGTTTTGAATTCGAGATGAAATTGAGAAGGTAGGATAGAAATAAGTTCAGTAAATAAATACACAACCAGTCGTGAAGGAAGCTGAGACAGTTTGGAGTCAAGGTGACCAGGCAGAAAAAGACCAAAAGCAAATAACAGAAATGGTCTCCATGTACTTTCAAAACACACCTGAGCCCTATATGTTGCCATGTGGAGAGACACTTGCCTAATCCTGATAGCCAACCTCAAGCATACACTCCTCCTGGCAGTTTACAGATGAGAGGACTGATATTCCAGGAGGGACTCATTATTTAGCTGAAGATCACCAGCAAATAGGACATCTGGAAGCAGCCATGACAGGTTTGTCTCCTGGGGCCATGCTTGGAGACACAGAGCAGAAAGAAGGGAGGTGTGTGACAATTATCAGCTGCAAAATCCCTACCATGTAAAACCTCCTTCCAACGATATATATGCAGTCTAAAGAATTTCAGTTAAGCAACACACCTGAGAGAACCCACCGGAATTCTTACTCTTGACCTCTTACCTTCAGAGCTAGGTATGTGTGAAAAGGGGATTTAGGAGACGCTAAAGAGGAAGCCAAGGTGGAGAATTACTAAATAGTATCTACTACAAAGCAATTGTGCTGTGAGAAGGGCTTACAGTCTGCTGTGATTTACTTCCCCACTGCTGACCCTCTTGTTCAGTTGAGAGAACAGGCAGATGAGCAGGCATCTGAATTTCTAGAACATCTCCAGCTGGCTGAGCTCCCATCTAACATGCAAGGGCAGCTGCTGCAGGGCAGGTATAGCCTGAAGGCTAGACCAAATTGCTGTCCTCGTGGAGTTTATCTGGAAGAGATTTATTGTGTTGCTAGGTATCACATTAGCTAATAAACACATTAAAAAAGAGACTTATTCTCTTTACATACTGTTAACTAGTAGAGGACAGCCATTGCACTGAGGTAGAAGCTCAGGACAAATTAGCTTTAATTGGTTAAAACAAAAGAAAACATAAGTCTCCATGAAAAGAAGGCCCAAACAGGAAGGCTATTAACTTCCTAGTACTGCCTTAACTAAGGTACTCCAATTCAGTACCTTAAAACAACTACAGTTTATTCTCTCATAGTTGTAGAGGCCAAAGTCTGGGATGTGGGTGTTGGCAGGCTTAGTGGTTTCTGAGCTTTAAGAGGGAGACTCCATTCCACACATCTGCTAGTTTTTGATGGCTGCAGCTAATGTCTGATTTTCCTTGGCTCATAGATGCATAGATGTGTTACCCCAGTCTCTCTGCTCCTGTGTTTATAGAATGCTCTCTCTCTCTCTCTCTCTCTCTCTCTCTCTCTCTCTCTCTCTCTGCTCTAATAAGGACACTAGTTTTATCCCATTAAAGGCCAACTGTATTACAACATGGCATCATTCTAGATAATTGTATCTACAATAGACTTATTCCTGAAATATTGTGAAAGCTCCAGATTCCAGGAAGGGTATGAATCTGTAGAGAGACACTATCCACAGTACATGAAGGAAACATGAACCCTTTGTGTGTCGTTGTTCGGAGCAGAGAGTTATGAGACAGAGTCTAGAGGAAACAGCTAGAAGGATATGAAAGCCATAACTGTAACAGGGAACAGGTATACAATCCAATGGGGAGACTGAGGAACATTTAAAGAGGGAACTCTTTTAAGTAAGAATCAGGGAAGAAACAAGCAGGCAGACAAGCATCCTAGACTAACAATGGTAGGGCCCTATCTTTAAAACCCTGCTCCTTTTCTCTGAAATAAACCTACCAGCCTCTGCAACTGGCCTCTCTCTTGCTGCTTCATCAGACCCAGCCCGGCTTTCCCTGCTACAGAAATGTTGGCCACCTTTTCAGTCCTGCTTGGCATTCAGGTAGGTACAACCTGGAGTTAGAGGGGATACACCACCACTGAAGAATAGGGAATGGGTGCTATTGGATGCTCACACCATATTTCCAGTCCAAAGACTCATCTGCCATGGGTTTCATAAGATTCCCCAGATGATTCTGAGGAATTAATACCAGCTGGCAAAAGCAGTGGCCAACTCAATAATTCATTCTTGTTTTGCTTCAAACCACATTCATGCTTCTGGCCTCTCATTCCTGTTCTATGCCATAAGTCTAGAAATAAGCCTGGGGTGTACAGGAGTTTCTCTTGGAGCAAGGGCTGTGGGTTAAGTAGGAGGAGACAGGAAGAGGTGGGGGTAGGCAGGAAGAGGTGGGCATAGAGAGAAAGAATAGTTTAAAGAGAGGCTATTGTCTTCTTCTGAGGAAGTCACTGTCAACCTTCAGGGCAGCAGACACATGGGGCAGAGATGTGCAGCCCAAACCCCAGAGAGCTAGGAAGGGCTAGCCTGGTGTAATTTAAAAATCTACCTCTGGCCACAAAGCAGGTGGGAAAGACAGAGAGCAAAAAAAGGACATGATCAGAAATTTCAAGACAACTGTATTGTTCCCACATCACCTTTTCTTCCTTCTAACCCTGACAAACAAATGACTCAATGTTGGCAGTGGTCACACAGCCATCATTTCAAGTGGGAAAATGTTTCTAAACCGAGCCTACCCTTATTGCCGCGTAGGAAGACTGAGGTGCCATTCAGACTCTTATGTTTACTGCTGTTGGTGCTGCTGAGTGTGATGGTCTTAGCAAGCTTGGCCATCACCTACATTAGACAGCTAGCATACTAGCAAGAATGTAGACTTAAATCCAGGGCATCTCCAGCTTAAATACCACTTCTGTTACTAAGTGATCTGCCCATGAGCATTAAAATGAGAACTAAAATGCCAACCTTACAGGAGAAAGATTTTGTAAGGTTTCCAGAAATATTTGTACTTCATCCTAGCTAATTGTTTTCGGCTATTGCTTGAGTTAATTACTCATTTTTACTTAGATATAGATATTAGTAGTTATTATTAATAAACTAAAGAGACATGTCTGTAACTGTCTCAGTAGTCTACAAATTTCCTTAGTTTTTAGAAATTCCTTTAATATGAAGGGGCTTTTTCTTATAGCTGGAAATGATATATATTTTATAATCTCTCTCATTTTTCATTATTAACCAAATATCCTCAAGTAAGACATGGGCAAGTAGCAAACAGTCTAAAGTGTTCTCCAGCTGGCTTTACCCTTCAATGGTTTTAAATCAAAATTGCTGTCAATGAAGCAATTGACACTCAGACTTTAAGTAATACTGACTGCTGATGGAGATGAATCACTGCGGGGAAGGCCTGGGTTTCTGGGTCCTTGGAGGTTTTACGGAACTTCTGAATTCAGTGAGCTGCATCCAAGCTCACTGGCCAGATGACCTCTGCTTTGAAGCCTGACACAAGGGGACTTCTCATAGGGCATTCTTGCCTGTGTTAAACTCTGAGATGTCCTGACTCACTATGTGTTAATAGAAGAGTGAACTTTGCCTGCGAAGCAATCCACTTCTGGTACTCAGGAGCCTATGGCCTTGAGAATTATTACAGGTATTGTTCTCTTCTACACCTTCTTTGAGAAGTAGCTACGTAATACTTTTGGAGTAATTGTACTGTATAAAGGAAATGCTTGTCCTACCTTTAAACGTTTGCCTCCTCTGTCTTTCTGTCTGCCTATCTGTCTGTCTGTCTGTCTGTCTGCCTACCTGGATCTTAAACATGCTGGCCAAGCACCTTACCACTGAGCTAAGGCCAGGAGAAGTCCCCTAATTTTGTGCCTCTCTCTCAAAAAACTTTTTAAATGTGAGTAAAGATGACAAAGGAGAGAATATTTAATGAGAGAAAAAACACAGGCACAAGTTTCTGATCCTTATTTTTGCAAAGGAAACAAATGATGCTGTAGCATACTAGATACCCCAAAAGAAGCCAGATGTATTATGAAAATGCATTCTCTCTGGATTATGTAGTTGTTGAACCCTATGATTAATTTGCTGAATATTTTGTGGTTATTGCTCTGTTTACACAAATGACTGCCAATTGAAAGGCTCACCCAGAAGAGCTAGCCAGGGGGCATTGATTGTAATGGATATGTTCTGAAATAGGGGTTAGACATATGGGCTGGCAGTCCCTAGCAGGACTCTATTACAAGTAAGCCTTAAGCCACAGGAGACTTTGGAAAATACTCACATAGGACACTTGTTCCTATGAGCCTGTAATCTATTTTCAATGAACAGAGAAGTCAGGTGCCAAAAACTGCATTTTCAACCAGGGAGGTGTGAAAGGTACTTTTGAAAAGAAGCATTAGCTGGAAAAGAAACCAGAAAAATCCTGCTTATAATTTGAGATTGGGCAGGGGTGCTTAGAATACAATTGTCTTTGGGACTCAACTACCATACTTATTAATCTGTTTATCAGTGATCAAATATGCACACCTGTATTGAGTTCTACTGAGTTCAATATATTTAGAAATGTTTAAGCATTGCATGTCACTGTCTAAATCCAATTGGTGTATGTTCTCCTCATACAGTTTTAAATTTGTGCATATTTATAACAAATCTGTGATTGGTAATTTTCCAGAAAATGAAATGCTGTTATTAGTTGTGGCCATAATTCCATTCATTATATCTAGAGGGCTTATTCAGTCTCACTGAAATTTTGTATCCTGTGACTACCTTCTTCCCACTGTAAAATTTTAATAGGAGACTTTCATTTCAGGAGCTCTGGAAATTGAGTTCATGTCTCACAATCCCATGCTTATTTTCTATACGTGAGCAAATACAATCTGTCACAGAATTGTTGGTACCTCCCTGGAGCTTAAGAAAATGTTTTCTTAAAATGGAAAAGAAGCAGGTCTATGGATGAACTCAGTCTTGGAGGTGATATGGTGAAGAATGGCCCATTGAATTGATGGTTCTTAAACTTTTACCTTAGGTGCCTAGGATTTTTCTGTGTAACCCTGGCTGTCCTGGAACTCACTCTGTAGACTAGGCTAGCCTGAAACTCAGAGATGTGCCTGCCTCTGCCTCCCAAGAGCTGGTGTTAAAGTGTGTGCCACCATTGCTTGTCTTAGAGTTCTCTCTCTCTCTCTCTCTCTCTCTCTCTCTCTCTCTCTCTCCTTCTCTTTCTCTCTCTCTCTCTCTCTCTCTCTCTCTGTCTCTCTCTCTCTGTTTGTTTTTTGAGACAGGGTTTCTCTGTATAGCCCTGGCTGTCCCCGAACTCACCCTGTAGACCAGGCTGGCCTCAAACTCAGAAAGCTGCCTGCCTCTGCCTCCCAAGCGCTGGGATTAAAGGCTTCCACCACCACTGTACAGCTGAGTTGTCTCTTAAGGTCTTTTTATAGAGGTTTGCAGATGCCCAGGCCAGGCCTTCCAATAGGTATATTCTTGCCCACTCTCTCAATTTCTATCCTAATTAATCTTGGGGTCTCAAAACCCTCTCTCCTGTTTTCTTTAGTAATGTGGAAAAGACTTGTGATGGTTTGTATATGCTTGGCCCAGGAAGTAGCACTATTAAAAGGTATGGCCCTGTGGGAGTAGGTGTGACCCTGTTGGAGTAGGTATGTCACTGTGGGTGTGGGCTTTAAGACCTGTATCCTAGCTGCCTGGATGCCAGTATTCTGCTAGAAGCCTTCAGATGAAGACGAAGATGTGGAACTCTAAGTTCCTCCTGCACCACACCTGCCTATATGTTCTCATGCTACCTTGATGATAATGGACTGAACCTCTGAACATGTAAGGCAGCTCCAATTAAATATTGTCCTTATAAGAGCTGCCTTGGTAATGGTCTGTTCACAGCAGTAAAACCCTAAGACAGAAGTTGGTACCAGGAGTGGGGTATTGCTGTGATAGGCCTGACCATGTTTTTGTTTTGAAGAATGTGGATTTTGGGACTTCAGATTTGGAAAGCATTGGAGTGCTTTAAGTAGGGCTTAATGGGTTATTCTAAAAGGAATATGGAAGATTTTGTTGATGTGAATTATTTGAACTGTGCTGATTGGGCCCAAGAAGTTTCAGAAGAGGAGAATTTCAGTATGTGTCCTAGAGACCGTTTTTGTGGTATTTTGGTGAAGAATGTGGCTGCTTTTTGCTAGCTTGCTATGCTTGTTTAAAATGTTCTTCATGAGACTTAACCAGAGAACAAAGTCTATTATGGGCGTTTGTGAGACTTTCTTTATCAATGCAATTAATATAAATCTCTTTACCTTAGCCTCAGGTAGACTCTTAAGACAAGGGCAAATATGGTTCAGGTATTAAAGGGGCACCAGGAAGTGAAATGGAACTGAATCCTGTGTTCAAGGATATTAAATTGAATTAAGAGAGTAATGACCTTAGGGCAAGATTCCATCCAGCTAAATATAGATCCAGGTACAAAGCTTTAATACCAGGAGTTCATGGACAGCCTGGAACAGAGCAAGTTCTTGGTGAAGAAAATCTTCAGGATTGGTGGATCACACCTTTAATCCCAGTGTTACAAAACCCAGAGCCATGCAGATATCAGAGTTCAAAGTCAATTTACAGTGAAAGTTCTAGGAAAGCCAACCTTAGGCAGAGAAGGAGTTAGAAAACAGAAAGCTGGCAATAAAATAAGGAGGGATCCATGTTCCAGTTCCAGCAAGCAGCAGAATACGACAGCTTTGGCCATGTGGCTCTGGCTTTAGAATGAAAAATAGAAGGGGCTACTGCAACAATTGATGCTAGTTAGCTGTAGCTAAGAAATTAGCATTGATTAAGAGGAGACCAGCATTGCTAAGGTGAAATCTTCTGGGAAGTGTTTTCTGAGTGCACAAAGAAGCTGTTTGTACCTCGTACTGCAGCTGTACTCCGTTATTGTAAGAGTCACCCAGGTGGTACTGGTTTTGAAGACATGAAAGGGTCAAGCAAAGGATTTGAGGCGTGGCACCATGAAGAGAGCCTATGAGAGGCTATTGATGAAGCCTAGTTGCAGCGGAAGACTCCAGTGTATTGGAGTTGCCAGTACCATGGGATGATCACCAAGAACAGCAGTGGCAATGGAGTGGATCAACCTGAGCTTAGAGTGCTACTCTTTCTTAGGGCGGAGCCAGAGAAATGACACCAGCCCTTTGGAGGAGCTCAGAAGATCATGTGTGGACCCCAGACATTAAATCAAGAAACTGTAACATTGAAGCTTCCTTGGAGACCCCAAAATGTTTGATATGCCAGAGCCATGGGCTATCTGCTAACAGAGAGTGAGCCAGCCCAGGAGAAAGAAGTTTGTTACAGTCAACAAAGATGAAAAGGAACTTGGAAATTTGAAGACTGCTTTGACATTAGACATGCAGATGAAGAGTTTGGAGTTAGCCCAGCTGGTTTCCTGCTTTGCTTTTGGGATTATAGGTAAGTGAGCAGATGAATCTCAGAAGAGACTTTGGACTTTGGATTTTAACATTGACTCCATAGACTCATGTGTTTGAAAAAGCATATGGAGGCCTGGGAGGGGAATGAGATGGTTTGTATATGCTCGGCCCAGATAGTAGCACTGTTAGAAGATGTGGTCCTGTTGGAGTAGGTTGTTGGAGGAGGTGTACCACTGTGGGTGTAGGCTTTAAAAACCTTCATTCTAGCTGCCTAGATGCCAATATTCTGCTAGCAGCCTTCAGATGAAGATGTAGAACTCTCAGCTTCTCCTGTACCATGCCTGCCTGGATGCTGCCATGTTCCCACCTTGATGATAATGGACTGAACTGTTGAACTTGTAAGCCAGTCCCAATTAAATGTTGTTCTTATAAGAGTTGCCTTGGTCATGGTGTCTGTTCACAGAGGTAAAACCCTAACTAAGACATGACTCTATATGTTCATGCAATTCTGAAGCCCAGATTTGGTTCTCACAAGACTGTATCTATCCTATTTCAATTCTGTTCTCAGAACAGTTCTAGCACCTAGTGTCTTAAATTATCTAATTTTCACATTTAGACTAGGATTCTTTTATGCCCAGGTACTACCCCTTATTCTCTGTTCTCCAGAGTATTTCCTCATAACTTCTGTTTGTGTCCTCAATATATGGTTTACAAGCCTTTCCCTCACTAATAGGGGTTCTCTGAGTCTAGTGATCATAGTCCCATCCCCTCATATTTTTGTAGCATTTAGTGTCTGGACTTTAGAGAAAATTCTTCACAGGACAAATGGGTGAATAACTGAGTTTATAAGTATCAAGGGGAATTCACAGAAGTGTTTGTTTCTTTCAAAGCAGGAAAGTATTAACGGTGTCAGGACTCCCTTTTGTGAGCCAAAGAACTGCAGTGGGAATTCACTGTGGTAACAGAGGCACAGCCAGAGGCAATGTAAGCCTGAGTCCAAGGAAGAGACCATGAGTCAATTGTGGGTCTTGTTTTTAAAATAAGGGCAATATCAGAGTTAGTAATACAGTGTACTATGCACAGTCACAAAAGTACAAAATGAAGAAACAATCCTTACGTAGGAGGTTACTGCTTTCAGAGCTAAGCAAAATATGGGCAAACTATTTATACTGAATAAGAGCCTTAGGCTCTGATATTCTACATTCATTGTAAAACATTTATGACTCAACATAGTGATCCACGGGTTGAAAGCAGACTGCCGTGATGCAGGAAGGTTCCTCGGTGTATGCCTCAACTCACCACCTGTTTGTTCTTTAATGAACCAAATCAGTGACCTTGACTTAATCTTTGTTATAGAAAACAAGTAGAACAGATCAAGTGATATTTAAGATAGTTCTAATCTCTACGAAATAATTTATTTCAAATCTTTGAGTAGATTGGGAAAGCACACAATTATGTGGAGTGTTTTTTACTTCTAAAAGCTCAGGCTGGGTGTGCTAGAGCATGCTTGCTATCCCAGTGCTTGCAAAGAAGAGGCTGGAGGATCAGGAATTCGAGCTCACCCTCCTCTTCTGGGTGTGTTTGAAGCCATTCTGGGCTACTCTTCCACCTGGAGAAGACAGATGAGTTGTAGATGTGCCCTAAATGGTAACCTAACTTCCCTATCTTTTGTACCCTCAGCAGTCACAGTAAGTTGACCTTCAGCCACTGAAGGGATTGCTAGCTTTGCATTGCTTCCAAGACGCTCACAATAAAAAATTCAATACCCCTTGCTTAACAAAGCACATAAGCTATGCACAAAAACATTATTATGGTCTAACTCAACTGTTAAATTTATGGAAGCATAACAGATGTTAAAAAGGCTTGTTTTAAAAGAAAGAAAGGGAATTAGCAAATAACCACAAATGAGATTCTTCTTCTTACAGAGCTTTGGGCATTCTAGAATATAGGTCTTGTGGGATTAGGATGGTACACTCTTAAGGTTCTTAAAACTAAACGCTGCTCATTTGTTTATGTTCTGTTTTCTCAGATAATTTTTTTTTTTTTAATTAAGAAGACTATTGTTTTCAGGAAACTCAGTTGCACACTGACAGGAAAGAGCAGGCGTTTTATCAGAGATTTGGAGGGGTCTGAGATGTTAACCAGTAGGATGGCAAGGGGCTTCCCTCATATGTTTAAGGGAATTTTTCCATGTAAGATTCAGGTCCATAGCCAGTTAGTTTGTTTCTGGAGACATCTTAATGTTATCCTGTCCCTGGCGGTTTCTTGTGTAAGGTGAGGGTTAGGCACATTCCATACATGGCTAGCAGAGGAGGAGAGAGACTGGGTGGGCAACAGCGGCTATGGATTAGGGCTCTGAGAGATTATGTCTTTTGTCTTCTTTGAATGTCCTTATTGTTTTATTCCCCCTTTAAAGGGTTCTTCTTTCTTAATCTTAAGAAAACACCACACTGTTTCATAGCTGACTTGAGTTGTTTTCCGGAAGTAAAGTTTTCTCAATAGTAAAGTGGATTTAAAACCATAGGCAAACACCAAATCAATACCTGAAGAATCTAGAAAACCCAAATTTCATAAGTATGTTAAACAAGCATAGACCAAAAATTAAGATTAGATAATAGTAATTAGTGACCCCTACAATGTTGTAAAAGCCAAGCAAGACCAGCCAGCATTTGGCACAGGTTCCTTTTTAGTTAAATATGTATAGCTACTCTGCTTCTTTCTAATATTGAGAGACTGACCTACATAGAAATTAGAGAATATATACACTTCTCTGCTTTGTAAGAATTGAGCTTACATTAAAATTGCATGATTGTACTGTGTTAGGAAGGGCTGGGGATTTAGAAGGATTATAGAAGAGCTAGGGGAACTGGTGGAAAGTGAGCTGTTTTTGTTTTTAATCATAGAATAGCTGACATAATGCTTAAATCTAGTTTGTTTCCTTTTGCAGTTTTTTGTCATTGCTAGTTACTCTACTCTTCATTCATACCTTCCCATAGAGTATATAAAACTATGTTTGGCCAAGACTGTTTCCCCCTTTTACTGTTATGGTCATTCAAATCTCCTTAGGGGCCAATTTTAAGAATTCAGCAGGAAATTCCTGGCTCCTTTCATTGTGTCTTGTATCAGTTGTTCTACCTGCTAGAACAGGTCAGAGTCTCGCTGGTTTCCCTTGAAAGCACCAGGGCCAGTTCCCTCTTTAATGACCCTTCATGTTGCTGAATGGACATTGAATGTGTACCAGTCCAAACCCTGTCTACACTGCCTCTCTAGTCAGAGGTAAGTTATTATCAGAGTTATAGGATTCTATTTTTGGCATTGGAGCATTTCCCTATTGTGTGCAAGTACATGGGTTCAATCCTTTGTGCTGAAGAACAAAAGAAAAAGTGGAATTGAAATCCAGTTAAGATTGCTTTTTTATTATTTTGCTGAACTTAAATCTTTTATTTTCTATCTCTGTATTTTGTTGGTTGGTTGGGTTGTTTCTACTTTTAGAAACAAGGTCTCACCATGTAGACCTAAGGCATCTAGAACTCTGTATGTAGACAAGGCTGGCCTTGAACTTACAACAGTTCTCCTGCCTTAGCCTAATGAGATCTAGGATTATAGGTACACACCACTACTCCTCACTGGTGTACATCTATGTAAGTGTCCCTGCTGCTAGGATTCTAGAATGTTTTTTTATATTCAGTTTTCCTTAGGCCAGTGTTACTCAGCCTGTGGTTCATGACCCCTTTGGAGGTTGAATTACTCTTTCTTTGGGGTCATCTAAGACCATCTAGGAAACACAGAGATTTACATTATGATTGATAAGAGGCAAAATTACAGTTATGAAGTAGCAAGGAAAGCAAGTTTATGGAAGGAGTGGTCACCACAACATGGGAAACTGTATCAAAGGGTGGCAGCATTAGGAAAGTTGAGAACCATTGCCTCACATCCAGCCCACACAGTCAACTCTTGCATGTCTGTACTTCAGTTTGGAACAGTTTGAGATAACAAGGTCTTATGACTGTTTTCTTAGAAGCAACAATATAAAAGAGAGGAAGGGCAGAAACCAAAATAGTCAGATTAAGAGAAAAATTCTTTATATTGCATCCTTAAGGGTACTCATAATGAACAAGAATATCGAATCATAGACACAAGGTAAACACCAGACTATTAGACAAAATGGCACAACTACACAAAATCAACAACTTCATGAAAGTTGATTAAAAGAAACTAGAGGAAGAATTTCATCAAACCAGAGAACACAGTTTGTCCTTGGCTCTGCAAGTAAGGAAATACTCCATTTGTTTCTTAAAGACTTCATAACTGTGGTCCCTTCCAGGTATTTTTCTGGGATGGTCTTGCTTTCTAATTCATATTCTTGGTGACCCAAGTAAAGATTAACTCATCTGGACCCTCTCTAGCTTTACCAATTATTCTAGTCTTTTTGCCTACCCTACAGCAAAAGCCAAGACTAATATTACATCCTGACTTTATCTTTCAACTTATCAGCATTTTCTGAAAACTTGTCAAAAGTTTCCTAATATAGTCTAGGCCTGACATGATAAAGTACATGTACACTCTAACAAGACTTCTTTAACCTGTATGCACCTCCCTTGAGGGGAATAAAAACTCTTCTAGTTGATTCTAGACATCTTCCTCAGTAGCATCTCATAGGATAGTTAATGCCCATCTTTCAAGATTTCTGGCTTCATAAAAACTTTTGTGTGAATTAATATGTAATGTTGTATCAATGTCATTCAAGCTCGTAGGAGGTTGAGGCAGGAGTTTTGCCTGTAATCTGAAGCTGGCCTGGACTACTTCGCAAACAGAACTAGTTTAAACAAATAAACAAATAGAAACTCATGTGTAATAATTTATATTAGTTTTAAATAAGAGTATTATCACATCCCAAATGTATATACATGGTAAGAACAACTAGTGAGGTGCTTTAAAAGAAGCAGGAAAAGCTGTTAGGTGGAGAAGTATCACTTACAGAGATCATGTTCCAGACATACAAATAGCAATGGCATGCCTGAGGAAGATCAGAGAAAGAGACTTGGAAATTCTTTTCTTCAAAGAAAGTTGTAGATGGTATAAATATAGTCAGATCTGAGGCAACACACACTACAATAAGGAATACAAATCCTTTTCAGTTGGTATGGGACTTGAACCCCTCACTTGGCAAGGGACAGGCACTGTGCTAAGATATTCAAGAACTTGGGATGAAGCCGAGAATGTAGCTCAGTGAGTAGAGGGTTTGTCTAGTATCCAGGAAGCTCTGGGATAAATACCTAGCACCCTGCAGACCATCCATGGTGGTACATGCCTGTACGCTTCAATAGGGCAGAAGGATCAGAAGTTCAAAGTCATAGTTATAGCATAAGTTAGAGTGCATAACTTGGCCACATAAGACCCTGTCTCTAAGTAAATGAATGAATGGATGGATAAATAAATAATAACAGCTCACGAGGGCCATGCAATGATGTGTGTATGGAGTGACATCTCTTTGATTGACACTACACTCATCTTTGTCTGTGTCTCAGTACCAATAATCACCGTCCAAGGATTTGTGCGATTGATCCGGGATTTGGTATCACAAGAAAACTGAATTTATGTTAAGTTTCTCCCTGAAATTCCAGAAAGTCCAAACATAAATCATCCAGCATATGGTAGCCTTAGTGCATAACCTGTGAGTAAGCTGCTGCGTGATGCTCAGATTATTATTGTGGGTATGTAATAGGTAGCAGATGTAGGAAGAAGACAAGCTGATGAATGGCAGATAAAACAACGGAGAGACAGTACTAATCAGGCTCAAGCTACCTGTGCCATGTGAAAAGGACCCTTACCTTGGCAATGACAAGCCTGGGAGCAAACAAACAAACAAACAAAAATGCCAACTTGGAAATGTCAAGGTTGGTTATAGTCCCTCTGCATAATAAAAGCTTCATTGCCCCATCAGCATTCACTGGATATAGAAAGGAGATAGGGTTGAATGAGAGAATAGATGTTGAGTGGGATGGATTTTGTATCTGCTTTCTCAGGTACCAAAGGCCATCCTTGGCAAGGCCTCTTCTTTGAGAAAGATGGCCCTTTCTTATCTCTCAGACTGATCTTACTTATCTTTTTATTTCATGATGTATTGGTTTGTTTCCCCTTTTGCGGCAGTGAATTGTTCTTTTCATTTCTCTTGAACAGTCCTACAAGGAGGATTGGAACAGAGTGCCCTCTCTCAGCTTTTCCTTAAGTATTGATTTTGTGTAAAAGGCAAGAGTTCACCAATTCTATGAATATCAAAAGCACTCAGTCTGGGCCAGGCTTTCATTGTTTTCCATTTTGTGCTGTTTGCATGAGGCCACAGTGTCAAGGATACTTGCAAATTTATTTCTTCAAATACTCTCTTTTGACAGTGGAGAGAGGATTTTACAAACCCAGTAGTGTGAGAGGACAAAGCAGTCTAGAGCAGACAGAGTGAGACTCCTACCGTATTCTTGCTGATCACTCTCAACCCCAGTGGATCATTTTCTTTACACTGTTTATTGACTGTGCATATTGTGATATATATATATATAATCAATCTGTATTTATTCGTGAGTGCAGCTCTTACTAGCATGTAAATCTCTGCAGAGAAGTGATGCCATTTCACTACTAGTCCCACATCTTCTACTTAATGTCAATGAATGAGAAACAGACAAGTAGATGCTTGACTGACTGGCTGTAGTCATTTTGATTTGGCTTACAATCAGCTCTGGAAAAGTTCAGTCCCCTAAGTGTAGGACCTATGACTTCATCTATTGTCAAATGCCTTGTGAGCTAGTTCTTGTCCTATACCCTTAACACACACACATACACACACACACACACACACATATACATATATCTGCATGTGCATACATATGCATATATACATACATAAATATGTATACACATATATGCACACACATGCATGCACATACACACATGCATATACATATATTCATACACAAACACATACATATTGTTTTCTGATTTCTAAGCAGTGATGGAAGTGCAAATACTATATTGCATTCGTTCTAAAACACACAGGTTTTTCTACATCTTGTTTTACAATTGACACCATTATAAATGTGTTAATATGTAATAAATAAGAAAGAAGTCCTACTGGTGACCAGCTCAGGCTATGTGATAAACTCCGGATATGTTCTCAGCACCCATTCCAAACATACTACAGTAAGTGGCAATGATACAATTCTACAGTTCCAGCATTTGGAAAGCTGAGGCTGGAGGATTGTGAGTTTGAAGCTAGCTATAGTAAGACTTTATTTCAAACAAAGAGCCGGCAAGACGGACACTATTGCAGAAAAAGCCTTGGTTGACAAGTGCAAAAGGATAACATCTAAAACATGTTTACACTGTACTCACTAATATATCACTGGAATAACTACTACATCCTGGGCACATATCAGTCAGTTGAACAATTTGAATGCCTTTTACTCCCTGGCTGTATTGATTATTGTATTTGAAGTGATTTTCATTTAAGATTTCACTTACTGAACTCTTAGCACAACTTTGGGGATGAGGTTCAGTTATTTTGAGGTGTAGTATTTCAACATCACCCAGGATAGCCTAGAACACTCTCCATGCAGCCTAAGCTGACCGCAGACCCTGGATCCTCGTATTTCACCCTCCTGATTAGTCTGTAGGACACCATGCCTAGCCTGAGATCCACTTTTCAGATATATTAAGTCAGTAGTTACTTGGTAACTGGATTGTCAGTTATTGACCTATTCATTTTTGTTAAATGTGAGAATGAAATATAAATTATTTAAAAACCTATTAGTACTACGACCACCGCCACCACTACCGCCACTGCCACTGCTACTACTATAAAAGAAACTGTGAAACTGTATTTGAATCAATCCATACAAGCTCTCTACAATGCTTTCAGCATGGTGAATAATGCTTTGGTTGGTTTTTTGTTTTGGGGGGTTTTATTTTGTTTTGGTCAAGAATGTTTTTATCCTGTGGATTTTAGTGGAAATGAACTCAGTCATAGTTGTATCAGTTCTCAGCCTTCCCAAGTTTTTCTCTACTATTTTTCTGTCCTATTGTCTTCACTGAGCACTAAAGGGTTAAGATTTAATATTTAGATGACATTGTTCATTTGTAGCAAGCAGTTCCTTAGGAAAATATTTTTCTTATTTAACAATTGACGAAAATCATATCAACAAAAATAATTCCACAAAACTATTTGTAATTGTGATGGTAGTGTATTTCACAAACATGATCCTCTGGAGATAATGTAAAAATTATCAAAAGTAGAGAAAATACACTCTCTGTTTTCTGTGAATTTCACCTTTGAGTTCTTGGAGGCACTGTTCTCAATTCTCCTTACACTGCTGTCCAAGAGAAATGAAGTTCAACAGGCTAACCTCACTTCCTTCGTACTGAGACCTGCTTTTCCTCCACAATACCAAGAATCTCAAACACAATCTTAAGAACTTACAAGAGAAATTTCACATCATTTACAGAACAGTCTGTTAGACCAGTTCCTTTTTTGCTCTTTACACTCAAGGCAGCGAGAACAGAGAGAACAGAGAGGCGATGAAATGTATACAGCATTGGGCAGAGTTGCATGCTCTATCCTAGACAAGCTTGGGCCTGCATACTAATTTGTAGGAGGGTAGGCTCAGTTTGCTGAGCCCACCCCAACCTTTTTGATGTAGTAGGTCAGGGCTAAGCCCTGAGAATTTGTATTATAGGCAAGTTCTCAGATGCTGCTGGCCCAGCTAACACTCTGAACCCAGCAGTTTCAATGTTGGAAGATTTAGTATACTAAGTCTTTATATAAACTTAACACAAGATGAAGCCATCTGAGCAGAGGAAACTTCAACTGGAAAAATTCCCCCATTATAATGGCCCATGGACATTTTCCTAACTGGTGATTGATGTGGAAAGGCTCAGCTCACTGAGAGCAGTTCCATCACTGGGCAAATGGTCTTGGGTATGCTTATATAAGAAAGCACGCTAAACATGTCCATAAGCAATATTCCCTTCATGGTCTCTGCTTCAATTTCTGCCTCCAGATTCCTTTCTTGAGATATAGCTTTGACTTCCCCCAGTGATGGAGTGTGACACAGATGTGTAAGCTAAATGAATCCTTCCGTCTCCAAATTGCGTTTGGTCATGGTTTTTATCCCAATGATGGAAAGGTAACCAGTACAGCTGTGTTCAAATGTAGACACTCCCCCTTATTAGCTGTGATGTAGGGGATTTGGGGCTAATTGCCCAAGCCTTGGTGTATTGAGAGTTGAACTGTTCCATGTTATAAGACTATGAGAATGAAATGAACCATATGTACATTATTTTAAGGCCTATGACTATTGCTACTATTATTGCATAAAAATCTGTAGATTTGCATCATCCCCAACAGGAGCTGAGGGAATTTCACAAGGGTAAATGTTGCACTCCAGAGTTAACAACACAGACTCCAGCAACCAGCATGGAACACGGATTGAAGAAGGATGAATTCCATTGTCTTTTAAATCTGCATCTGTGTGGTCAGCTCCTGGTTCCATGGTACCTGATCCCTGCATGGAAAACTGGAAAACAAAGAGTCTACCTTCCAGACTGAATACAATCTCTGTTTGAGTTCGTGGATTGCAGGAGCTACCACAGTGCCTTACACACAATAATTTGGACTCTAATGGAGTGACAGAAACAAAATCCAACAGACAGTGTGAGAGAAGTTTAGTAACACAGCCACATCCTATGAGTAGCTGTCTCAGTACCTACCCCAGAGCCTTAACACCATATGCCAAGATGAGCAAACTAGACTTCCAGGACTCCAAGGTGGTTTCCAAGTGATGCTCTAAAGTGGTCACGAAGCAAATGCTTCCAGTCAATTGCAGCTGGAGCTCTTTTTCCTGGTGGTATTTTGTGGCTGACCTATTACACTCATTTTCTTTTTATTGTAGTTATCAACCCACATGAACATTCAATAACACATTCTGCAATCCCCTTTTAAGCAGAATGCTAACAATAGAAAAACTCAGATTGTGTGTGGTGAGTGTTACAGGGCTCTGCATTTTTTTTCTGGAATGGGACTCTTGAATGCAGACAAAAGTATGACAGTACAGTGAGTTCTGCGTTAATAAACACCAGATAAGCTCCAGCAATCTGCCCTGGGTAGGTGGAAGTTCCAGGCTTGCAAAACCTGGGAGTTAATAGAAGCAAGATTCAGAGTGCAATTGCTGACCTAGTTGTCCAACCTGATGCCATCTCATGGGGCTAGAATGTGGCTCATGATACCATGCTGGACAGACTTTCCCTGATACCTCATATTGATTATTGGCTATTCATCCAGTTTGTGTGTCTTTGTATATTATGTGGATCACCACTTTACCCATTCAGCTTGATGTTATGAACCATACAGAGAAACATGGTATCTTTGAACTCGTTCCCATGTCATTGAACAAGCCTGTTCCTGTGACAACAAATGACTCATTAAATAAAGACATGGGAAATTTGTAGAGCTTATTGCTCCTTCTTTTTTGCTGTGTGTTAGATCAGGTGAGTCCTAGGATTGGGATGATAGCAAGAGACTTTTCAATATTACCTGAAGGAATTAGATAGATGGGCTACATGGTTTTTGCATGGATATGTGATGCTTTATTTTTCTCTGCATTCTTTATTAGGAATCAAATACCTTTAAGTTTTGTCTTGGAATTTTGTTTTGTTTTGTTTTTTGATGGAAATATTTCTTCACTAGATATCTCATTATGCATTTTGCAACAACTTGGTTTTCTCTCACTGAACATTAGCTTCTGACTTTTCTGCTTCATATCTTGGTTACCTCTAATTTGGGGGATTTTTCCCGACTTTCTTTATTGGTTTAGCCACATAGAGCCCTGAATTTTTTCCTGTGTAAGTCACTACCGACTTCTCCGGTGGCTTCCAAACATGTGGTCTTCCCATCACTTCCAGTCTGTTTTAACTCCGTTGCAGCCATTCCAGCCCCTGGCCATCATCAGGACACAACTCTTTCTTCTGTTAATTTTATTACCTCCAGCATTTCGTCTCAGCAATGGGAAGCTGACTATACTTAAGGGTCCTACCTGGATCTTACCTAATATCAACACCTCCCAGAGTCCCACCCATCTGTAAACATTAGAGTTGGATTAAATCGCGATCCTTATATTGACGTACAGTGCAACTTGAACATGAGTTCACGGGGAGCAAACCATACTTAAGACATAGTACCCTCTTGTTCCACCTTTCTTCTCAGCTTCCTCAGACCTCTAGCTCCCTCATCCTTTACCTGGATTTCACTCTGTCCCATCTCGATCTCTCCAGGATGCTTGCCAAGATCTCTCACCTAATTTCTACAGCTGTCTATCAGATTTTTAAGTGGTTCAGACCGATTGCAGCCTCCAGGATATCAAGTTGATGTTAACAATCTTTGAAAGCTGACTCAGCTTCTCCTCTGCATCCCTCGTACCTTTGCTTCTAGATTCTGCTGGGTTCTGTTTTCATTAAACACGTTTTACTTCTGTACCTGGAAAACATCAACTGCTCCTCTTAAAGTCTGTCTCGGGAAAGAGCAGAGGCTTCTTCCACCTTACCAAATCCATTCTCAGAGCTGTATCCCCACATGACCTAGAGTGGTTTTAGTGAGATCTACTATAAAACATCAGGGATTTGTATTTGGAAAGAAATCTAGGTTGACTTCCTAGGGTTTGTCAGTCATGTGTTCTTGGGCAGTGTAAAATGAATCGTTGCTGAGATAGACTTTCCTCCTCTGTTTTAGGAGATGCTATCTGCTCAGAGGGGTGTTATGAGAACTAAGAGAGAATTAACTGCTGTATAATAGCCATGCAGTAAATACTACTTCTTTCCTCTTCCCTGTATCCTTGAGGCAGCAGATGACGCTATTCATTTTGCATCCTGTAAAGTGGCAATCATGGGCAAGCTGTCAGTAAACAGTCACTGAATTCCCACATCCATATCATACTTCTTTTGATAAAGCAGGCACTCCACATACAGTACAGGTTTTACTTGTTGTTTATTTCTCATATTGCCTATTTACACTGAGTGTGTTAAAGAAGACTATTCTGTGTAGAGAATGTTCTTTATATAGTGAACAGAGACAGTTAACAGATCTCTAGAGTGCCAACAATCCTGCCTTGCCCATTGAGAAAGACATGTCTGAGTTTTCTAGGTCTGGCCTGGAATAAAAGTGGCATTTTTTTAATTGTCAAATTCAGTCATAATAATGACATGTGAGGAGTTTCCCCTTTAGGGTATTGACTCAGTATCATGGTTCGCTCCAGCTGCAGAGCTCATATGAAATGGCTCACTCATAACTTTGTATGTGGTGTGTGTGTGTGTGTGTGTTAGAGGGGAATTCTTAACAAGAAAATCCAACTGCCTTAGTCTGTTTTGTGTTGTTACAGCAAAATACCACTGGCAGGGAAGTTTAGAAAGAAAAGGAGCTTATTTGGATGACAAGGCTGGAGGCTGGAAAGTCCAAATAGTTTGACATTGGTAGTTAATGAGGTTCATTCCCTAGCTGTGTCATAGCATATGACGGGGGGTGGGGGGGCGCGAGAGAGGCTTAACCCATTTCATGACACCAACAGCAGTCTCTTCGTAAGGGCACTTGTGACCCAATCACTTCCCATTAGACCTCACTAAAAATTCTGAACACTTGGGATTCCAATGTCTTAGTGACCAAAATTCCAGCACATGCATTATGGAAACAAGCCATATCCAAACCATATTATTTGTGATATTATGCACCATTATCTATAGTAAGAATTCAGGAGGTAGAAACAGCAAAAAGTTAATGTACAGTGTCGTTGATGGTCTAGAGGAGATGGCTCCCCAAACTCTCAGGCATTTGGATACTTGGTCCCCAGTTGATAGCTATTTGGGAAGGATTAGGGGGTGAGTCTTTGTTAGGGAAAGTGTGTCATTTTGAGGTTTCAAAAGACTTGTACAATTTCAAGTTAGCTCTCTTGCTTCCTGTGTGTAAATTGAGATGTGATCTCTCTACTGCCCCAGTGCTGTTTCTGCCCGCTGTCATGCTCCCTGCATTAATGATGATAAACTTTAACCTCCCTGGAACCACCAACCCATAATAAACTCTTCCTTCTGTAAGTTGCTTTGGTCATGGTGTTTTATCATGGCAATAGAAAAGTTGTGAATCAAGATTGAAGGACTGCTAATCATAGAATTAGCAGTTAAATAAATTCTTTTTAAAATATTTTTTGGAAATAAGACTTCAAGCTAAATACATTTTTTAAAAAATAATATCATGTTTTAGTGAAAAGGACATAAAAAATCCTGCAGTGAAGTGTCCTGTACTCAGATTTGACCTCTGTTACATTTTAGCTCATACAAGTTGGTCAGATCTTTTGTTGTTTTGTTTTCCAGTGTTCAAAAGTGATAACAATACTCACAGGTCCCTGTAAGATCAACATACCTGTGGGTATGCCCACTTGAGTTCACGACATCTGCAGAGAGCCATTAACAAATGTGAGCTGGAAGATCAAAGCTTACAGAGGAACTTCTCGTGATAGTCCCAGCTCACCCTGAAGACAGTGTACATAGATATTCATTCATCCGTCATCGGAACGATGATGACATTCAGCTGTTACCATCTGCCTACAGGTCTGTGTGATCATGGTCATGTGTAACCTTCTGTAGGCTGTGCTGCCCAGAGGTTAGGCCAGTGTGGTCTGGGTTTTGCTATGACTATATTTTTTTAAATATGACTAACATTTAAATCAGTAGACTGAATAAAACAGGTCCACATCCAAAATACACATGAGTCCCTAAAGCCTAGAGAAACCTGACTTCCTTCACACCCAGTAGAGCTGCAAAGCCAATTCTTTTGGGTGGGTGTCTAGTCTGCTAGTTTGTTCTACAGAGTTTTAAGTTTTTAAAAATATTTTGCTATGAATATCTCTCTGTCTCTCTGTTCACAGGTGTGCTTGTTTATGGGTCTGCAAATGCTCAGACACGAGGAGGTCAGAGGTTAATTTCAGTATTGTTCCTCAGGCTCTCTCACTGACCTGACTGACACACTAATTAGGTTAGGCTAGCTGGCAGTGAGCCCCAGGGCATCTACCTGGCTACTCTTCCATAGCACAACATAGCAAATCCCGTGCTACCATTCCTTGTTTTTTTTTATGTGGGTTCTGGGCTCAAACTCAGATCCTCATGCTTTTGCACACACACACACACACTTTTCTGACTAAGCTACCCCCCCACCGTGGTTCTGCAGATTTTGACTTGCATGGGTCAATTCCTTAAAAAATGGTGTGTGTGTGTGTGTGTGTGTGTGTGTGTGTGTGTGTGTGTGTAAGAGAGAAAGAGACAGAGAGACAGACAGAGACAGAGGTAGAGAGACAGATAAATTTCCCATTAGTTCACTCTGCACCTCTGGAAAGCTGTAATGCATCCTTCCTTGCTCACTAGGAGATAACTGAATCCCTGAAATAACAACTACTCTCATTCATGGTGTCACAAAGGACACATTGCCAGACTCTCAATAAGTATTAACACTTAGTGAACTGAAGAAGCATACTAGTTCACAATCTAAGCCTGTCTTGTACTGTTGGATGTGTTTATTCTCTGCCTAGCTATTCGTGGACCATTTGAGGGAAGTCTACTCCATACTACTGTGCTCACAGTGACGCTGTACAGAGAAAAAGTAGGTAGTCTTCTTACAATTTAAATATGGGTGGTAGGTAAAGGGGGCTTAGTGGGGTATGTGCAGAAGGAATGGGATCAACCTGAACCCCAAAGCTAGTGTTTTCAACTGAAACAGACTAAGACTTGGAGGACGTGGGAAGATGAATTCAAAATTCACAGGATGAAAAGAGGAGTTGAAGAGAAAGGAGGAATGAAGTGTTTCCCATGAGGTATCTGGAAACATGGGGGTGGAGACAGAATTTCTCATCCTCTTATCTGATGCTAACATTCCCATTCTTCAGCACCATGATACAGAGCCCTCTTGTTCTGGGATACAGGCAAGGAATGGAAGGAGAGCACGTCTTTGCTTTAGTGTTTCTAAATCAGAACAGCAGAGCCTGGGGGGGGGGGGTTAGGCTGGCACTGGTTTTGCTTCAGTGGCTGCTCTCTGCTCTGTTTGAAGGCCTAACAAATTCCTAAGGGTGGAGGAGGCAAGAGAGAAAGCCCAAAGAGCCCCTGTCACATCTTAGTGATGTGGTTTCATTCTTGAGCTATCAGCTGGCTGACTAGGCTGGGTGGAGGCCCCTCTGAATGTACAGCTGTACTTCATAAATGACCCAGAAGCCACCCACTTCCTTTCCCAGGAACTACAAAGAGCTGGCAATTTCGTTGTGTTGTCCTAGATGGGGAAGGAAGGGCTCAATTAGAAAGGGAGAGGTAAAAGTGAAAGTGCACTTTCTCTAAAAGCTAAAGTGATCGTGTTACTGTTTTCCTCAGAAGTGCCTCCGCCTTGTATGCAACCAGATTTTTTTTTCTTTTTTTTTTTTTTTTACCAGAAACACAAATCCTAGATGTACTGCCCTTTAGAAACTTGCTTGGTCTATCTCCTTCATGCTTGCTCAGTAGACTGTGGTTGCCTAGCTATCAGTCAAGAAGCATGCTCATAGCCCAAGCCTCTGACTTCTTCCTGGCCTTGAGGCTATCCATAAGCTACTAGGTCAAGATCATATCCCTCCCCACAGAACTGAAACTGACCCAGAAATGGTAACTAAGCTCATCCTTGGCCATTCCCATCATTTTTCGAGTTCTTCCATGCCCTCTCCTTAGCTCTCTTTGGTTATAGAAGAGTCAGTATGATGTAATTCAGGGTAGACTGGGAACAAGGGGCTGAATCTGGAGATTAGCTAGGCCCTAACCTAGCATCCAGCTCACTCCTGTTGTAGGATGGGTCTAAGGCCAGGCCTCAGCCTTCAGCCTGTCGACATGGACATGCTCAGCTGTGAGTGGACCATCACCACCTTCTGATTCTCAGAGGATGGTACCAGACAAGATCCAGGACAGATGGTTAGGCAGCTGGCTGCTATTTTTATAGGAACTCACTGCCAAGCCTGTAGACCGGCCAGTTTCACGGTGACGTGATGATTCCTGGCAGCTTTGGAAATTCAGACCTCCAGCCATTTGATACAGTTGATAGAGCTGGTATTCTCCAGCCCTATTACATTAAGTCCAAATTCATACTTTACTCTCCATTGTCATTCTCAAAATGGGACACAGAGAAAAAGAACCCATTTTCAGTGCACTGGCATTCCTAGCCAGAAAAGAGTTTGAAAACATTAAGGTTACCTCTCAGCTCACATAATTTTCTAAGTCTCCATTTAATGCTAACTATATGAATGTACTTCAGTGGTCTACTATGTGTTTCCTTTCTGACATTTAAAACATTTCAGTTTTTCATGTCATTTGGGTTTGGACAAAGTATGGACAGCTGTGAGTCACCATCATGCACATAAGATTCCCACCATGGTAAAAGGTATTACCTCAGAGCCTGAGCCAAATCCAAGCCCACTCATTCCCAGAGCTCTCTGTTTTGTCTTATGAATGTGATTGCCATCTACAAGGCTTCACATTCACATGAGGTCAGAGGCTGTGGCTGTCCTGCCTACCTCTCTTTTGCCTCTCACAGCCTGACATCCCAAAACTTCAGAATAAATATTTTTATAGAGAATGCCTTCATACTGAACATTGGATGGGTAATTGTGCTCTGTGTCTTTCTTCTGCACTGAATGATTCTCAAAGATCAGAAGTGTGAAGATATGGTCAAGCTGATGAAATATAAGGCTGATATCACTACTGTGTTCCTATACATCCGCAAGCCAGGTTATGCTCAGACCTCATATATGCTAAGACACCAAAATATCTCCCCTTTCCCTTAAAAACAAACAAACAAACAAACACCAAGGCAGTGATCTCTATTGATCAGGTAGAATAGAAAATAAAAGTAGAGAGGGGAGTTTAGAAGAAAAAGTCTTCTAAACCAAACTAAACTAAACCCTTCACAAGGGTTACTTTTTATTGTCAACTTGACTGGATTCAGCATCTCCTTAGAGACAAATTTCTCCAAAAATGCCCCTGAGTGTTTTCAAAGAGATGTAACTAAGGAGGGAAGATCCAGCCTGAGCAGGCAATACCCTCTCATGGACTAGGATCCCAGACTAGATAAAAAGGAGGAAAAATATTCTAAACTGAATGTCTACATTTATCTCTCCAGTTCCTGGCTGTGGATACAATGTGACCAGCCACATCACACTCTCCCACCAGTTCCTGACTGTGGATACAGTGTGACCAGCCACATCACAATTCCCCATCAGTTCCTGACTGTGGATACAGTGTGACCAGCCACATCACACTCCCCCATCAGTTCCTGACTGTAGATACAATGTAGCCAGCCATATTACACTCCCCCACCAGTTCCTGACTGTAGATACAATGTAGCCAGCAATATTACACTCTCCCACCAGTT
>JADRCH010000223.1:4065755-4142713 GCA_019843965.1 Rhynchomys soricoides | reverse complement strand
ACATCACACTCCCCTACCAGTTCCTGACTGTAGATACAATGTGACCAACCACATCACACTTCAGCACTAGGCCTTCTCTACCATCATGTAGATCCCCAGATTAAAAATAAACCCTTGTTTTCTTAAGATACTTTCATCAGATATTTTGTTACAGCTGTGGACAGTAACTAATACCACTCTCAGCAATAATCACACAGATAAATTTACTGAGAATTTTCTATCAGACTTGTACTTTAGTATTTCATTGATTCTGTCTATGAAACAAATATATGAACTATAACATTCGTGCAGGGAATTCTTGGAACGCTGACTAGTTGAAATAACTTGCCAAAGCTGGAAGAGAGAGAAGTCAGAATTACATTACAAGTCTATGTCCAGAGTTGACCACCAGCCCTTGGCTAGATGAGGCTGTAAGGATAAGGTCCAAGCTTCACTCACCTCTGTTTAACTCACAGCCAATTGGCCTCAGGCCTGGGCAACATGTACTAACTGTTCATACAAGAAGTGGCAGGGTCAAAACTACCAGGACAGGCTAATTTTTATTTGAAAATATTCCTGCATGAAAGGAAAAGCCAGCTTAGAAGGGGACAAGTAACAACAGTGGTGTCAGTGCCACAAAAGAAAGACTGTATCATTCTATGTGTTTGGAATCCACATCATTAAGTTAAAAGAGTATTTTAAAGAAGTTATGAGAAGCCAAAACAAAGGAAGCAGTTGTAAAGTTCCTGAAGGTCTTTTGTTCTGACTTGCTTTTTTTTTAAAAGCTAAGCTGAAGAAGGCCAGTTGGGGCGAATTCTTAAAATAGTGTGTAAGTAAATGGTCCACAAGTAAAGCAATTATAAAACACGGTGTCTGGGCAGTGCCCCACTATAGCTCTGGGCAGTGTCTGCACTCCAGTCTCCTGTCTAGGTCTTTTCTCCTGGGCAGACAGGTCCACTCTCAGAGTTGTCGTCATGTGGCTTCCTCTTCTTCCTGCCTTTTCCAGAATGCTCATGTGCTATAATTAGCTCCTTCTCCAAGTTACTTCTCATCTTCTTCCTGACATTTCAAGAAAACGGAAGGAAGTGAAAGCTAAGAAAATAAAAATGAGTAAGCAGGCTTGTAACACACAATCAAGCACATTTCCAGTGTAGTCTGGACTTAATACCTTTAGATACTTTTAAGTTGATGGGAGCCAGAACTTTATTTTATGATTTGATGATATTTAAAATATGTTTATTACCACGATGCATGCATTATTGATTGTCAATGACCCAGTTCTTTAGAGGGCACTGCATATAGCATTGTGTGGCAATAGAATCATCACTACGTATTCGAATAAAGAAACATGGGTTAAATCTTAACATTCATGGTTGGCATTACCAATAGTGCAGTACCCTACACTCATTCTTGCAAATGATTAAATAGGTCAGAAGGGGAGCCTAAGATCCTGAGAAACAAGAGACTGTTGTTTGATTGCTCTATTGCTTGATGCAGAAAGTTTCCCTAACTTAGGCTGGCAGTAAAGAACAATTCCAAGAACTCCCTATATGCTTTGTGAAGTGGAGATGAATGGTCAGGTTTTGGGTTTTGGGTTTTTCTTTTTTGTTTTTTTGTTTTTTCTCGTACTTCACTCTCCCTGTCTTTCTAGGGAAATACTAAGTTATTGAATATTACAATGAAGAAATACTTCTGCTGCTTTCCACAGTCAGCTAGGTAGTCTCCCCATGATTGGATAAAGAGCCAAAGCTGTTTCCACTATGAGATTTGTGCTCTTGTGTATGACTCAAGAGGCTTCTTAATTTCTCGAACATTCCTAGGAATTTAAAAGGATTGTTGGGTTGTAAATCTGGAGTTATAATTTAAAACCCACAGACAGGAAGTTTTAGTTTTTTTGACATTCAGTGCTACCACCTCCCAGCTTAGTCCATTTACTTTCTGAGTAACATTCTTCCCTTGTGAAAGGCTAGAAACGACTTCAAATAAACAGTCATATTTCACAGATTTTACATTCCTTTTACAAGTAAAGTGCAAACCATCGTGCATAAGATAGTTTCTTTATAAATATAAAATAAGATTGAAATAAGTGCTATTATTTATTGCTTTTCTAACATCTGGAAGTAATGTTTTATTTGTAGGTTTTTTTTCTCTGTGTGATACAGTGTCTCACTGTGTAGGCCAGGCTATCCTTTCATCCCTGATGTTCTTGTTTCAGTTACATGAGCACTAGAATTATAAGTATCTTAAAGCAAATGTCATTCATTAGCTGAGTTTAAAATGACAGCAAAAACCCCAAAAAAACAAAAAGAAAACATCTAGCTATTACCAACTCCTTTGCATGTTAGGTTTCTTCATGTTCATTGTTATAGGTTCTAGAATAGTTGCATAAGTACAAAGGAAAAAACATTTGCTCATAGGGCACCCTATTTATCAAGTTACCCACATCCTCCTGTGGTTCTTTACGAAGAGCTAAAACCCAAACAAACACGACCTCTTGCCACGTCATCCAGGTCTGTTGGTCCTCACACTTAGGTAGCATATCCTAAGCCCACTGTAAACATGAACTCATTCCATCCCTAAGAATGAATAGACTATTACCCAAGTGTGGTTGATATAAAAACAAGGCTCAGGCATTGATGCTATGTTAAGACTGTCACTAGAAGTTTTGTGGCAACAGAGGGGAATTCAAACACAATCAGAAGGTCTCCTGAACAGCTCATCAGTGTCTCCATCAACACATTTGGCATGTCATTGGTGACCCTCTTGGAGCCCCATATTCATCTACAGACATCATCAGCTAGGATTTTCACATGACAGAAAACTTAGACTGATCCTAGATATTGAAAATCAAGTGTTAGAAACCTCTCATTTTATGCTCAAGTTCAACGAGTGACAGTTTGTATATTAAAAAAACCCTTTCTTAGTAGGAGTTAATAACTTCATGTATCATTATTAATATCAGGGGACTTTCTGAAATCAAATGAGAAGATGTCACTTTTCTTTGGCAGGTACAGTTTTGTTGTTGTTGTTGTTGTTGTTGTTGTTGTTGTTGTTGTTGTTTTGTCAGTTTACACTCTATAGTGAAGGCATTTGGAGGTTTGCCTATAATTGTGCTTTGATCTACCTGATGTAAGATTTGTATTATGATGCCCACGATAACATCCTCACAGATAAATGAAAGCATGGAGCACTACTTCAGTGTCTCTGTGGAACATCAATAGACACGTGGGATTATTGCAGTCTGAAGTTGGGTTGTTTGTTCTGGATAATTACCACATCTGCTCAGTTGAGATAATTCACATGAAGATTCAATTCTTATTTCCCTGTGTATTCTGATCCTTATTATTCCATTTTCTGAGTCACCTTAATCTCTAAAAATCCTGATCATCACTATTGAAGGTTGTTTCTTCTCTTAGATATCATAATTAAAACAAAAGAATTAGTTTGTATATACCTCAAAAATTTATAAGTATTCCTAATAAATTTTATACAGATTCCCCTCATAAAGCCTCCATGGAAACTTTATTTTAATGACAGTAGCTTACCCCAAGGATGCTTGTAAAAGAGCACCCATGGCTCTACTTCAAATAGTTGCAAGTAGAATTTTCAATTTTTAGCAAAGACACATCAGGAAAGTGTCATTCAGTGTAGCAAGTAGGTTCCCTGTACAATGTAGTTCTTTTATGTGTTATGTGTGGTTTTTTTTTTTATGGATCTCATCTTTTTCACTCTTTAACATCATTTTTAGTTCCTTAACTTTCATTTATTTTTGTCTCAAGTCTTTTCTTTCTTCTTCTAAATCTTACTCTATGTAGTACTGGATATATTGTCTTGAAATACACTTTCAAAACAAATTTCAAACCTCATTCTACTTAGCTTTTTCACTCTTGTCCCTATCTAAGCTATCATAGTTTATCTAGTTATATGAATATTTCCCTCTGGAGAGATGTGTGGTAAATACTGCAGGGGTCTTTTAAATACCTCCACCTACATCTGATCAGTCACTCAACTTTGATGTGCAAGTCAAGGTGTGATGTGCCATTCTATTGTTTAAACCCCCAGTGGCTTCCTGGTGACCTCAGAATAAGTCCAAACAGATGAGCTGGCTCTTCTCCAGACTCACCAAGGCACCTCCTTGCACTTCAGCCACACTGACCTTCTGACATCCCTCTGATGGGCCAAGTTCTTTTTCATGCTTTTGACTTTTAAAGTTTCAAGCACAAAATTAACCCTCTATTTACCACAGAGCTAAGTCTTTGTGTGTGCCCTTACTTGGTTGTACTGTTTTTGATTTAGCACATTCTATACAGACTTTCACACATTAATATAATCCAATACCTTCAAAGCCAGTATGAGAACATCTATCTTACGCTAGTGTTGGATATATTATTAGCTTCCAACTCCAAACCAAGCTCTTGCCCTAGACTTTGTGATGTTGGGCTGGCACACTGAAAGCTTTCTTTCTGACAAATATAGTATGTATTCACTTATAAGTGGATATTAGCCACTAAGTGATAACAAACTATAATCTGTAGATGCAGAGAGAGGTTAAATAAAGAGGGGTCTAGAGGGATAAATAAATCTCCTCAGGACAGGGAAATAGAATAGATTTTGCAGGTAGGGACTAAGGGAGGGTCGGAACAGGAGCAGCAGAGATCATAGGGGACAAGAGGGTTTGTGCAGTTAAAAATGGTTAAAATTGGGGGGGGGCATTTGGGAGTGGTGTGGAAACCTAGTGCAATGGAAATTTTCTGGAATCCATGAAGGTGATCCTAATGAGGACTCTAGTAATGGAAGATATGGAGGAATATGGCCATCTCTTATAGCCAGGCAAGGCTTCCAGTGGAAGGACTAGGTTGGATTTAATTGAGTTGTTGATGAAGAGGGTTCTATGGAAATCCCCAAGCTGAAGATAAGACAATGGGTTGTTCTCTGCAAACTGAAAGCTGGGCCCCACTGCTGAAGACAACATTCATGCAATTCATTGAACATGGAGAAGTCAAGCTGGTGGAGCCTTCATCCCTACATTCTAGTCTCTTTTGTGCAGGAAGGTATTCTTCAGGCTACCAAAATAAAAATATGGACAGTAATCCAGTCACAAAACCCTTGACCTACAATCTGCTCTGTCTGCAAAATATGCTAGGGCAATGGTGGCACAGAAGTTGCGGGAGTCACCAACCAATGTCTAATATGACATAAGGCCCACTGCATGAGAAGGAACCTATACCCCATACTGCTTGGGTGACCAAAAATCAAAGATTAGATAGCCCAGAGACCTAGGATTAAACCAAACACTACCCATCTAAAAAAACAAAATCATTTAATGATATTCTGCTGTACTCATAAATCAGATCTAGTTATCATTAGAGAGGTTTCCTCTAGCAACAGATGAGAACAGATGTAGAGACCAATAGTCAGATATTACACATAGAGAGAATCTAAATTGGAGGTCTCCATTAAATTCCTCTTATACTGGCTGGTTTTGTGTGTCAACATGACACAGAGTCATAGAGAGGAAGGAAGCTCTGCTAAGGAAATACCTCCACGAGACCCAGCTGTAAGGCATTTTCTTCACTAAGTGATCAATTTGGAGAGGGCCCAGCTCATGGTGGGCAGTGCCATTCCTGGGCTTGTGGTCCTGAATTCCATAAGAAAGCAGGCTGATTGTACTGGCTGGTTTTGTGTGTCAACTTGACACAAGCTGGAGTTATCACAGAGAAAGGAGCTTCAGTTGAGGAAATGACTCCATGAGATCCAGGTGTAAGGCATTTTCTCAATTAGTGATCAAGGGGGAGGGACCCTTGTGGGTGGTACCATCCCTGGGCTGGTAGTCTTGGGTTCTATAAGAGAACAAGCTGAGCAAGCCAGGGGCAGCAAGCCTGTAAGCAGTACCCCTCCATGGCCTCTCCATCAGATCCTCCCTACAGGTTTCAGTTCCTGTCCTGATTTCCTCCTATAATGAACTATGATCTAGAAGTGTAAGCCAAATAAACCTTTTCCTTTCCAACTTGCTTTTCTGTCATAGTGTTTTGTCACAACAATAGAATCCATAACACACCGATCCTCAGAGCTCAGGAAATCTCTCAGGAGGCAGAAAGAGTATAAGAGTCAGAGGGGATGTAGAGTAACAGAGAACACAGCCCTCTCAATTAAGCAAGGCTCATGAACTCAGAGGATGGAAGCAGCAAGCACAGGGCCTACATGGGTTTACACCAGGTCCTCTGCATATATATTATAGCTATCTGCTTAGTATTTTTACATGACACCTATGAATATGAGAGTCTCTTACTCTTGTGCCTGCTCTTGGGACTCTTTTCCTACTGTTAGGTTGCCGTGTCCAACTCTGATATGCAAGTTTTTGCCTCATCTCATTCTATCTTTTTTTGTCCTATCTGGTTATGATCTCTTAGAAGCCTGTTCTTTTGTAATGAGAAACAGAAAGGGAGTAGATCTGGAGGGGAAAGGAAATGGGGAGGAACTAGGAGGAGTAGAAGGAGGGGAAACTATAATCAAGATGTATTTATGAGAAAAGAATCTATTTTCAATAAAAATTATACAATTATATAAAAAGAAAGACAGAGAGACTGAGGAACGGCCAGGAGGTAAAAGCCTGCAGGCTTCCACCTGTGGCGGGAGACCTCTGCCTGGGCCACCAGGCCTCCATAGCCAAACAGCTCCAGGAGAAAGCAAGCAGGCCACTAGTGTGGAAAAGCCAGCGGAAGAAGGACACCAGACACAGGGATTGAGGAACAGCCGGGAGAGAGAACTGGTCTCCAAGGAATATTGACACCTGGGCTTGAAGGAAAGACAAGCCACAGTCAGAGAGAGAAAGACCAGCTAACACCAGAGATAACCAGATGGCAAAAGGCAAGGGCAAGAACACAAGGAACAGAAACCAAGACTACTTGGCTTCATCAGAACCCAGTTCTCCCACCACAGCCAGCCCTGGATACCCCAACACACCAGAAAAGGAAGACTCAGACTTAAAATCACTTATCAAGAGGATGATAGAAGATTTTAAGAAGGAAATAAATAACTCCCCTAAAGAAATACAAGAGAACACAGGTAAAGAACTGGAAACCCTTAAAGAGGACACATAAAAACACCTTAAAGAATTACAGGAAAACACAATCAAACAAATGAACAAAACCATTCAGGAATTAAAAACAGAAATAGAAATAATAAAGAAATCACAAAGGGAGACAACGCTGGAGTTAGAGAACATAGGAAAGAAATCAGGAGTCATAGATGCAAGCATCACCAACAGAATACAAGAGATGGAAGAGAGAATCTCAGGTGCGGAAGATACCATAGAAAACATGGACACAACAGTCAAAGAAAACACAAAATCAAAAAAGCTCCTAACCCAAAACATCTAAGATATCCAGGATGCACGGAGAAGACAGAACCTGAGGATAATAGGTATAGAAGAGAGTGAAGATTCCCAACTTAAAGGACCAGTAAATATCTTCAACAAAATTATAGAAGAAAACTTCCCTAACCTAAAGAAAGAGATGAGCATAAATATACAAGAAGCCTACAGAACGCCAAATAGATGTGACCATAAAAGAAATTCCTCCTGTCACATTATAGTCAAAACACCAAATACACAAAACAAGGAAAGAATATTAAAAGCAGTAAGGGAAAAAGGTCAAGTAACATATAAAGGCAGACCTATCAGAATTACACCAGACTTCACACCAGAGACTATGAAAGCTAGAAGATCCTGGGCAGATCTCATACAGACTCTAAGAGAACACAAATGCCAACCCAGGGTGCTATATCCAGCAAAACTATCAATAATCATAGATGGTGAAACCAAAATATTCTATGACAAATCCAAATTTGCACAGTATGTTTCCACAAACCCAGCCCTACAAAGAATAATACATGGAAAACGCCAACTCAAGGAGGGAAACTACACCCTAGAAAAAGCAAGAAAGTAATCTTTCAACAAACTCAAAAGAAGATAGCCACACAAACATAAAAACAACATCAAAAATAACAGGAAACAACAATCACTATTCTTTAATATCTCTTAACATCAATGGTCTCAACTCCCCAATAAAAAGACAAAGACTGACAGACTGGATCCATAAACAGGACCCAGCATTTTGCTGCATCCAGGAAACGCACCTCCGTGTTAAAGACAAAAACTACCTCAGAGTAAAAGGCTGGAAAACAATTTTCCAGGTAAATGGTGCCAAGAAACAGGCTGGAGTAGCCATTCTAATATCAGATAAAATTGACTTTCAACCAAAAGTCATCAAAAAAGATAAGGAAGGACACTTCATACTCATCAAAGGAAAAATCTACCAAGAAGAACTCTCAATTCTGAACATCTATGCCCCGAATGAAAGAGCTCCCACTTTCATAAAAGAAACTCTACTAAAGCTGAAAGCACACATTGCACCTCACACAATAATAGTGGGAGACTTCAACACTCCACTATCAACAATGGACAGATCTTGGAAACATAAACTAAACAGAGACACAGTGAAACTAACAGATGCTATGAACCAAATGGGTTTAACAGATATCTATAGAACATTTCATCCTACATCAAAAGAATATACCTTCTTCTCAGCACCTCATGGTACCTTCTCCAAAACTGATCTTATAATTGGTCACAAAACAAACCTCAACAGATATAAGAAGATTGAAATAATCCCATGCCTCCTATCAGATCACTACAGAATAAGGCTGGTCTTTAATGGCAACAACAACAACAGAAAGCCCACATACACATGGAAGCTGAACAATGCTCTGCTCAATGATAACTTGGTCAAGGAAGAAAGAAAGAAAGAAATTAAAAACTTCCTAGAGTTTAATGAAAATGAAACTACAATTTACCCAAACCTATAGGACACAATGAAAGCAGTGTTAAGAGGAAAACTCATAGCTCTGAGTGCTTCCAAAAAGAAACTGGAGAGAGCAGATACTAACAGCTTAACAGCACACCTGAAAGTTCTAGAACAAAAAGAAGCTAATGCACCTAAGAGGAGTAGAAGGCAGGAAATAATCAAATTAAGGGCTGAAATCAACCAAGTGGAAACTAAAAGAACTATACAAAGAATCAACAAAACCAGGAGCTGGTTCTTTGAGAAAATCAACAACATAGATATACCCTTAGCCAGACTAACCAGAGAGCACAGAGACAGTATGCAAGTTAATAAAATTAGAGATGAAAAGGGAGATATAACAACAGACTCTGAGGAAATTAAAACAATCATCAGATCCTATTACAAAAGCCTATATGAAAAAAAATTGGAAAATCTGGAGGAAATGGACAAGTTTCTAGACAGATACCAATTACAAAAGTTAAATCAGGATCAGATAAACCATCTAAACAGTCCCATAACCCCTAAAGAAATAGAAGCAGTCATTAAAAGTCTCCCAACCAAAATAAGCCCAGGACCAGATGGGTTCAGTGCAGAATTCTTTCAGACCTTCAAAGAAGACCTAATACCAATATTCTTCAATCTATTCCACAAAATAGAAGCAGAAGGAACACTACCTAATTCATTCTATGAGGCCACAGTTACACTGATACTAAAGCCCCACAAAGACCCAACAATAAAAGAAAACTTCAGAACAATTTCCCTTATGAATATCGATGCAAAAATACTCAATAAAATTCTTGCAAATTGAATCCAAGAACACATCACAACAACCATTCACCGTGATCAAGTAAGCTTCATCCCAGGGATGCAGGGATGATTCAATACCCGGAAATTCATCAATGTTATCCACTACATAAACAAACTCAAAGAAAAAACCACATGGTCATTTCGTTAGATGCTGAAAAAGCATTTGACAAAGTTCAACATTCCTTCATGATAAAAGTCTTGGAAAGATCAGGAATTAAAGGAGCATACCTAAACTTAGTAAAAGCAAAATACAGCAAACCAGTAGCCAACATCAAACTAAATGGAGAGAAACTCGAAGCAATCCCACTAAAATCAGGGACTAGGCAAGGCTGTCATCTCTCTCCCTATCTATTCAATATAGTACTTGAAGTTCTAGCTAGAGCAATTAGACAACAAAAGGAGGTCAAAGGGATACAAATTGGAAAGTAAGAAATCAAAATATCACTATTTGCAGATGTTATGATGGTATACTTAGATGACCTGAAAAACTCCACCAGAGATTTGCTACAGCTGATAAACAACTTCAGCAAAGTGACTAGATACAAAATTAACTCAAGCAAATCAGTAGCCTTCCTATACTCGAAGGATAAACAGGCTGAGAAAGAAATTAGGGAAATAATACCCTTCACAATTGTCACAAACAATATAAAATATCTTGGTGTGACTCTAACCAAACAAGTGAAAGATCTGTATGACAAGAACTTCAAGTCTCTGAAGAAAGAAATCGAAGAAGACCTCAGAAGATGGAAAGATCTCCCATGCTCATGGATTGGCAGGATTAATATAGTTAAAATGGCCATCCTGCCAAAAGCAATCTACAGATTCAATGCAATCTCTATCAAAATCCCAACTCAATTCTTCATAGACCTAGAAAGAGCAATTCTCAAATTCATATGGAATAACAAAAAACCCAGGATAGCAAAAACTCTTCTCAACAATAAAAGGACTTCTGGGGGAATCAGCCTCCCTGACTTCAAGCTGTACTACAGAGCAGTAGTGATAAAAACTGCATGGTATTGGTACATTGATAGGCAGGTAGATCAATGGAATAGAATTGAAGACCCAGTAATGAACCCACACACTTAGGGTCACTTGATCTTTGACAAAGGAGCTAAAAACCATACAGTGGGAAAAAGACAGCATCTTCAACAAAAGGTGCTGGTTCAACTGGTGGTCTACATGTAGAAGAATGCAAATTGATCCATTCCTATCTCCCTGTACAAAGCTCAAGTCCAAGTGGATCAAGGACCTCCACATAAAACCAGATACACTGAATCTAAAAGAAGAGAAAGTGGGGAAAAGTCTTGAACACATGGGTACAGGGGGAAAGTTCCTGAACAGAACACCAATGGCTTGTGCTCTAAGATCAAGAATCGACAGATGGAACCTCATAAAATTACAAAGCTTCTGTAAGGCAACGGGCACTGTAAATAGGACAAAACGACAACCTACAGATTGGGAAAAGATCTTTACCAATCCTACATCCGATAGAAGGCTAATATCCAATGTATACAAAGAACTAAAGAAGCTAGACTCCAGAGATCCAAATAACCCTATCAAAAAATGGGGAAGAGAGAATTCTCAACTGAGGAAACTCATAGGGCTGAGAAGCACCTAAAGAAATGTTCAACATCCTTAGTCATCAGGGAAATGCAAATCAAAACAATCCTGAGATTTCACCTCACACCAGTCAGAATGGCTAAGATCAAAAACTCGGGTCACAGCAGATGTTGTCGAGGATGTGGAGAAAGAGGAACACTCCTCCATTGCTGGTGGGAATGCAAGTTGATACAACCTCTCTGGAAATCAGTTTGGTGGACCCTCAGAAAAATGAACATAATACTACCTGAGGACCCAGCTATTCCACTCCTGGGCATATACCCAGAATATGCTCCAACATGTAATAAACACACATGTTCCACTATGTTCATAGCAGCCATATTTATAATAGTCAGAAGCTGGAAACAACCCAGATGTCCCTCCACAGAGGAATGGATACCGAAAATGTGGTATATTTACACAATGGAATACTACTCAGCTATTAAAAACAATGACTTCATGAAATTCACAGACAAATGGATGGAACTTGAAAATATCATCCTGAGGGAGGTGACGCAGTCACAAAAGAATGAACATGGTATGTACTCACTGTTAAGAGGTTATTAGCCCAAAAGTTTGAAATACCCAAGAGTCACTTCACAGCAATAGCAGAGCTGAGTGTGAGGTCCCAGATGGAGGACTAGGAGAAGGGACGGAAGGAGCTGAGGGAGTTTGCATTCCCAGGGAGGCAGCAACAGTGGCAACTGGCCTAACCCCCCCCCCCCATACTCCTGGAGACTGATCCACCAACCAAAGAATACACATGGAGAGACCCATGGTGCTGGCCACATATGCAGCAGAGGAGGGTCTAGTTAGCCATCAGGGGGAGCCTGAGAGTGTTAGATCCCCCAGTAGAGGAGAATGCCAAGGAGGAAAGACAAGAGTGGGCGGGTGGGAGAATGCCCCCATAGTGGCAGGGGGAAGGGGAAGGAAATGGGAAGGTTCCAAAGGGGAGATCTGGAAAGGGGGAAACATTTGAAATGTAAAAAAAAGTAGGAAAAATTAAAAAAAAATTTAAAAAATTAAAAAAAAAGAAAGACAGAGGGAAGGAAGGAAGGAAGGAAGGAAAGAAAGAAAGCAAGTAAGCAAGCAAGCAAGCAAGCAAGCAATCTGTCTTTTACCTGTACTGGCTTCCTGCTGTGTTCTGCCCTGTCATTGTATGGTCAGGCTCCCATGTGCACCTGTGTGCTTTACAAACAGGATCTCTTGGTAGTTTCAGGGCAGAGAGGTGGGGGAAGATTGCACACATATGCACCCTACTTCCCTCTGTCTACAGTAGAAAAGGCTGGCTGAATTCTGAGACTTCTATTTGCTGGCAGACAGGTCCATTGTCACATAATATACAGGAAGGCAAGGTAGATCCCACATTTCCATACATGGTACTCATTTGCATAATGATGATACATACTGAAAAAAACATTTTAGCACCTTTTCTAACTTGAGACGTATCACACACTTGTTATACTATTTCAAATGAACACAATAACTTTGTGGGATTGGAAAGTAATCCCTGGAAGAAGGGCACTGCTCAGCTGCTGCTCTTAACTGACCTAAGCTATTGGGAAAGATGGGAAGAATCTGGGAGTTAAGCTGGGGCAAGCCTCACTGCCCTGTTGCCTGCCAGACATAGCACAAATATCTGCAAACAGAGAGGATGAGCACAAGGCCTGTGCCCAGAGTATCCCAGATGCGTGTATAGCAATAGAACTGAAGGTTTCAATTAAGAATTGTGGACTTTTGGGAATGTGTTTGCAGGCCTTAAGGAGCTTGCAAGTCCTAATTTTCTTTATAAAATGTTTATATAATATTTAACGGGTTGGCATTTTTCTAAGCACAATATGGCTCTTAGCATAGTTAACCTTCATTTTAAAAGGGTGTGAGACAGGTACCATTAGTGCTATGCTTTCAATGATGAAGAAACTGAAAAAGAACAAGGCTGTGGAACCTGTCCAACGTCAGGATGCTACATAAGGTGGAGTTATGATTCAGCCCTGGAAGCCTGGCTCCCAAACCCAAGCCTATAAGAGTAGATTATATTGAGACTTGTGTGCTGTTTCAGTAAGACAACTTTGAAACTAGTCAGCTTTAAGGACCACAGTCTCTTCCTAATTGTGGCTCTCCTTTCACACAGACAGTAGAAGACAGGACAGAGCACCATGGATCCTCCTTGTCTAAGTTCCATTCTCTGACCAAAGTCACACACAAGTGTGGTATGCTAGAGCTCAGGTCCTGGCCACCATGGCATGCTTTTACATGATTAAATTCCCCTCTGGTGATCTCAGCCCTTAATGTGCTATACAAACACTTCCCAGACACCAACCAATGGGAGCTCTCTCTTAGCACGAGCACTTAGGGAACTAGTCTTTCCACTTCTGTGAAGGTTGTCTTCATTTACATGGGCTCTTCCCTTATCTGGGAGGGCAGTCTGTCCTTGAGGCCACAGTCCATTATCTATGCCACCCAGGGTCAAACTCCTTCTAGATTCTTGCTGGTTGAGACAAAAAGACAAATAATTTTCAGTTTCTTCCTTCTTGTTTTGGTCTTTCCATCACAAAGACTTCATGACCTGAGAATAACCTGATATTTCTAACTTCACTTTTCTAGTAGGACTAACAAAATTTGCTGCCCTTCCCTCCTTCTAACTTGTAGTCAAAGTTATTTACTCAATATCGAAAGCCTGAACTGAAATGTGATCTCTAATGCTTTTCTCTACTATGAGGACAAAAGTGACCTTGTTACACTTCATAAAGGGCTGAAGCCACTGAAGTATGCTCTGAGGCCAGCAGCTTTAGGGTTAAGTGGGAACACAAGTTTTTGTTCTCAGTTTGGTTTGGTTTGTTTCTGAGACAGGGTGCCATACAGTCTGGGCTGGCCTCAAACTCACTATATAGACCAGGATCACCTTGAATTCTGATTCTCCCGATGAGGCTGAAAAAACTGAGGGATCCCTTTGTGCTCTCCATGTGTTACTGTGGAAACTGGGGCTTCCCTCTTTTGAGTTCTAAGTCTTATCAATAAAATCATTTAGAAACAGACTCTGAGAGAAGCTCACAGACAATTTTATTAGAGTTTGAGAAAGAACAACAGAGCAGGTGAGCTGTGAATCTTAACAGTTGCCAAGAAGAAGTGGGAGATAGAGAGGAGAGAGCCGTGTGTCTCTGTCTCTGTGTGTTTCTCTCTGTCTCTCCATCTCTCTATCTGTCTCTCCCTGTGTCCCTGTCTCTTTCTGGCTCTCTGGCTCTCTGGCTCTCCCTCTCTCTACAGGGTCTCATTTGAATCGTCCTGGCTAGTCTTGAACTCTTACTCTCGGTAGACCAAGGACTCACAAAGATCCGCCTGTTTCTACCTATAGAATTCTGGGATCAAAGCCTTGAACCACCATGTCATTAACCCCTCAGAAATTCTATTCTTTTGAACACAAGGAAGTACCTTTCCATCAATGGGCCTCAACAAAGCCTAGATACCTCCATTTTTTTCCTTGTAGTAATTTAAATTTTAAGGAAGTGTTTCCTTTTTTAGTGCAACCAGAGAAAGAAAAAGTGTGGTCCAAGTCCGTGAGGAAGGGTCCATCTTCAATGGCCCTCAAGATTGCTAATCTCTGTCTAGATACCGAACAGTGAATCTACTACCTCCAGGGTGCTGAGATTACAGTGAGATTACAGGTATATGTTCCATCAGCACAGTTTATGTGGCACTGAGAATCAAATCCAAGTTTCCAAGCATGTTAACTAAGCATCCTACCGGTTACATCACGCCCTCAGCCTGGGAGTTAGTTAGAATTACAGTCCCAAGCCCATGTCAGACTCAGTGAATCTTTGTTTGTGTTGGATAATGTATGTGGACTTTAAAATTTGAGAACACTGAGTTAAATAGTATCAATAATAAATAATAATATCAATTATTACATCCATATTTATAAATAATATCAATTGCTGACCTGAGATAGCTTGAAATTGGCTCATAAACTATTGAACTTATGATAATTTGTATTATCTCTTTTCCTAAGGCTCTGGTGTTTTCTAAGACACCAATATACCCACAGACAAAGGAAGAAAACTCTACTTGACAGACAAATTTGCCTGGAATATATTCACCTTACCTTTTTGTGGTTCCCCCATGAAGTAATATGTTCATACAAAACAGAAATTGGTGTCAATAGATTTTGATGCTAATACTTGAGCTAACAGGCTACAAAAATGTCTTCAGCCAGGCCTTCTTTGAACTTCATACACTTAAGCATTTAATTTTTGACATTGCCACATGAGAAGTCATTTCATTGCAATGGGTGGCAGTGTCTAAGTCCACAGGCAGGTAGGCTGTCACAAAAAGGGCTCACGAGTCAAATGAAGATGATTGGATCCTGCTTTTATTTAATCTACCCTGAGAGAAGAATGGGTATAATTTTACATACTTAACATAGCGCTCAGCATACCAGCAACCATGTTAAATGGCTGTTCTGTGTCTACCACACCAACCTGCCATGGTCACTGAGAATGAAGTTGAACTTGATCATCTAGCCTTTGCAGCAGACAAAACAGCATCTGGAACCAACATGGCTATTGCATGCCAATTAGCCTGCTGAGCTGCTAGGATTCTATTTCTGTTCTATGAGCCAAGGTCACTGGATGTCATCATTTCACAAATGAGTTGCCAACTATATGTGATGTGTCTCACAAACATTACACGTATTGTGCATATCAGGTATCCTGGCCCTATACCTGCTCCGTGTGGTCTTCCTTATGTGTCTGACACAGTACTAACTTACTTATAATATGCTTTAAAATATGAACCTCTTCTCAGTTGTTCTCTTCCACAGAAGAATTGAATGTTCACCAACAACATAGGCAAGGTACACGATAACCTGCTCAGATATACTGCCAATTATTTGTTTACTGTTACACTTGCATGGACAATAGTCTCCAAAACTTATATGCTGAATCTTTGGTCTTCAGTGCAACAGTATCCAGAGGCAGGGCCTCGAGCAGTGAGTGACTCACTCAGTAGGATGCTTGCATTGCAAATAGAGGAAGCAAGTAACTGTGGGCATGTCTTGAAGGGTCTATTTTGTCCCTGGACCCCTTCTCCCATTCTCTGCTCTCCAGCTATGATTATTAGTTAAGCAGCTTTGTCCCACCTGGTTGCTAACAGAATGTTCAGCCTCGCTGGGGGCCCAGAGCCGAGTGGTCATGCACTGCGCTTCTGAACCCAGGATCCAAGACAAATGTCTTCTCCTTTAAGTCGAAAAAGGCCGGGTTTTATACTCATCTCATTGGAAGTGCTACAAATACAGGAATTTTCCGTTGTCTTCTACTCTTGTGCTTTAGCTCTTCTACGTGAACGATAGAAAGTCAGTACTTTAAAAATAACTGACCAGAATCCTGAAAGAAGCCCTGGGTGGGTTCGGCACAGAGCTAAAATGAGTGGAGTTTTGAAAACCACAAGGATTAACAAATAGGATATTAATACTAGGACATGAGGGACGGGGGCTTGGAACAGGAAAGGCAGAGGACAGTGACCGCCATCCTATGGCTTTGACCCTCATCCAGATGGGTGTCAATCCCTTTGCAGGCTCAAGGATATGGCAGTGATCCGAAACCTCTCTCTGAACCCAGAGAAATCACCTTATTTCTGGAAATGCTCACAAAATTTGCTGTGCTCTGTGTGCCCTACTCATCTACTATTTTTACTCAAAACTGGTTTAAATGATAACCTTGAAGTAACTGTTCAGTGAATAAAAATATTACTGAGACTTCAGAGCCATTATGAAGACCAGTATTTTCATACTGACCCCACAGGGTTATCTTTCCTTCTACTTAAAAGAGAACTGAATGTTGCAACCTGGAGAGCCTTGGCGACACTCAAGCTTTAGACCATGTATCAGTCAGTTTGGCCTTTATAACAAATAGCCCCCATGGCTAAGACCAGAGAGTTTATTTCTCCCAGTTCCAGAGCTTGGCTGGGAACTCAACAGGCACCAGCTTATTTGGTTTCTAGCAGTGTCTTTCTGCCTAGCTCAAAGATATCCACCTTCTCAAAATATGCTTGTTTGTCATTTCTAATGCTTGTGCTGAGACAGGAAGAAGGAGAGGGTGAAGAAGAAAGGGAGATGAGATGGCGGGTAGTGATAGACAGAAGTTGGTATTGCTGTTTACTTCTCGTTTGTAAAACCATCAGTCTTAAGAGATGAGGAATCCAGCCGTATGAACCCACTTAACTTTGTCTCCAGATGAATCCACCTCCAAATTCAGTCATCCTGAGCTAGGGCTTCAACATAACAGACAGAGGAGAGGTGAAAAAAAAACCTAAGTCCACAGCAGGGTTGGGTTTTTCTAGGCACTTTCTTCTTCCTTCTTTAAAATTATTTATCAACTTTTAGGAACATTATACAGCAGTCAAGCATGGTTGTTTGCCCTGTAATCCTAGCATTTGGGGATCTGGGGAGGGAAGATTGCTGCACATTTGGGGACAGCCTGGGCTACACAAGGACATCTTGTCTCAAGCCTCTCCAAATGATGTATTTCTTAGAAAATCCCCACGGTGGCCTGTTGCTGCTCCTGGTCTGCTTTTGTCTGTATTTTATCTGCCAGGGTCCCTTAAGACACTTACATTTTAACTCTAGATCTGTTTGTTTAACCAGATGGTGGATTTTTCTAAGCTAAAATTTAAGACATAGAACATCATAAGCATGCTCCGGCCCTTGAGGGGCTGAGGCAGAAGGATTGTGGGTACATGGGAATTACTATAAAGATTAGTAAGTCTGATCCTCCCCCCATTGTTTGCCAATCTTGGATGGAACCTTTAACTCAGTTTCTACCTCATGCCACTCAGATCTTTTACACATTCTACTCATTAAATGAGACTTTTAGGTAGTTACAGCCTTGTTGATATTAAACTATAGATAATGCAGAAGCTAAAAGTAGACAGGCTGTCCACAGTAGAGCTAGGAAAGTTGTTTTTATTGTAACCCACAGCAAAAGATGTTACCATCAGGACTCTGTGTACTCTGATGTACTTTGATCTAGTCTTTCCCCATCCCATAATGCTTATTACAGCCTACAGAGTTGAGTTCTCAAACAAAACTGTGACCTGTGGTTTGTGAAGCTCAAATGAGCCAGGCTCAAGAGGTTTTGGTTTCCTTTCTCTTAAGAAATATTTGGTGTCACACATGGAGGCTCACACCTCCTGTAATTCGCCCGTTTGGGCGACTAACACTGAAGATTGCTGAGAGTTCAAGGTCAGCCTGGGTCTTAAAACACCAAAGTAATTGTTTTTATTTGTTTTGTTTTGTTTGTTTGTTTCATTGGTTGCTTTTTTCCCTTATTATGAAGACTCCTTGTCTATTTGTCAGTTGAGATCTCTTGTCTTGCTTTTCTTCTGTTGGTATATTGAGTAGGGTCTCTCACCATATATTCATAATCCTCCTGCCTCAGTCTCCTGAGTGCCAGGATTTCAGGTGTATAGTACCAGGTCTAGCTTGGCCAGGGCTTTTTGTTTTATAATACAGCGTAGTGTGCAGAGGAGATGGTTTTGTTCTTTTGGAATCTTATCTCTAGAAAGTTTTCTACTCACAGCAGACTCCTGGAACTGGAGAGAATTGTGAAGACAAGTCAGAAGCCTCCGCTCCACGGTGTCCTAGTTAAACCTTTCCAGGTTTAGAGCTCGGAATCCTGATAAAGCAAGTCACAAAAAAGTTACCCCTTTTCTCTTTTTAACATGCCCTTTTGCCCAGTACTGGTTTTCAACATGTTTACCAACTATTTGCTTGCTGAAGTCTTGATGTTCCTGCAAAATGCCCACATGGTTTGTTTTATTTTGTTTTGAGTTCCCCTGGTGTTCCTTCCAGGTCGCAGTTGCACGGTTGATTTGTTGGTTGTGGTTTGAGGTCACTAAGAAGCTTATTCTAGAGGGAAAAAAAACCCAAGATTCAATAGCCCACGTCAAATAGCTGAAGAAGCTGAATGTTGTCAGTGGTCATTGAAAGCAAGTTTGACACCACTATTTGGTGAAGCTGTGTCGTGTGTTGCCATCTATTGGTAATTTTGTGAAACAGCAAGGTTTAAGCTTTTAGTGACACTTGTTTTAAAACTAAAAACAACTTGAGGGGAGGGGAGGCAGGAGGAAGACTAAGATTCATTTCACCTGCTCTCTAAAGTTCTCCTACCCAAGCAGCCTAGACCTAGTTAAAGAAACTGTGGATGGGAATGACCTATCTTTAACCCGGATAAAGCTCCTCAATATGGGAGACCAAAGGGAAGGGGGAATTCCCACGCCGGCTCATTACTGTCCAAGCTGACATACTTCCCCTTTAGGATAGTTTGAGGGAAGAAGATCCTGTCTGCATGTCTGAGGGATTTCAAAGAACACTCTGTTCTTATCCTTCAGATCTCTGATTGCTTCATGGGCCTTCTGAGATCATGTGCAGAAGGGAGCTTTCACACCAAACAAAACAGCTCCTGGGTGTTTGCAGCTCTATGCTTCTGCATTCTCCAGCATCGGGATGGTTTGACTTTGAGGGAAACCGGACATTGCATTCCCACCACTTCCATTCTCAGAGATGCTCAGTTCAATTCACAAAAATAAGTTGATGCCTAAATAAAGTTAACAGACTTCTATGTTCAAAGGGTTTACACTGGACAGAAACAATCACTTAATGGCAAATACAGTTTTAACTAATTAGGCATTGTACATTGGTGAGATTTATTCCAAGGGAATGAATAGCCATGGTTCTGTGGTTCATTAGGTGTGTGTGTGTGTGTGTGTGTGTGTGTGTGTGTGTGTGCATGCGTAGATAGATAGATAGATAGATAGATAGATAGATAGATAGATAGATAGATAGACTGACTCTCTTACTGGATGCTCAGATGCATAAATGAACAATGAAAACTAAAACCGTTAGTTCTAAACCCACAACAGTGGGAACTGGTAACAATAAACGCAGGCAGGGAAGGAAGATATGTGGAGGAACAGGTCACCATTTTGTTTTGGGTGATCAGGGTGTGCCTGAGGAAAACTGCACCTGAACAGAGACCCCAAGCGTGTGGAAGAGCTAACCTTGTAGGCATGAGAAGGAATATACTAGATATGGGAGTCAGAATGAGCCTGTGCAAAGGCCCCAGGCTGTGTCTGCAATGATAGCCTGGGACAGCCTACAAGGTAGTACAGACAGACTGGACAACTCCTCGTGGGGAATCTAGCTTTCCCTTCCTCCCCCAGTAATAAAATTTATACCCAGGGCTTCAGCATGCTGGGCAAGCAAATCTACTACTGAGCTATACTCTATCTTTGTTTTAGTCTTAAGTGCAGGGAGTCACTGCCAAGTCTTAAACCAAGGAACCCTGTAATTTTGCACAGCTCTTACAAGAGTTACTTCAGCCGTCACTTTTAGATAGAAAATAGGCAAAGAGGAAAGGTAGAAGATCCATTAGGAGACTTGCATTCAGCCAGGCTAGGGATTATGTTGGCTTGCGCTGAGTTTATGATGGAGGTGATGAGAAATGATGAGATTCTAGATATCAAAATTTAATGACGTATTCATAGGAGCTACGCAAAAGAGCAGTTCAGGATTCAGAAATCCTAAGACTTTTGTCCTGAGCACTGACAGAAAACAGGCATCGTCGGGGTCTGGGAGATGACAAAGCAGCCTTTATATGCTAGGGACAGACATAATGAATTCTCTTAGTTTTCCTGGAGGACACCTGGTCTGGCTGTCTAACCTCATTTGCATATGCAGTCAGAAGCTTCCATTTTCAATCTTTCTGACCGTAATTCTCCTCAGCTAGGGCTTCTAAATGACTGTGGTGGTACGTGCTGTTATACCAACACCTAGTAGGCAGAAAGATCATGGCTTCAGAGGCCAGCCTGGGGATTGTCTCAGCAGCCCTGTGGATGCTAAAGTTCCCTGTATAAAATGGCATAGTCGTTGCACACACCCTTCTGCCTGTTACTTTCAACCAGCTTGGGACGACTCATTCTGCAGGTGGTGGAATGTGCCTTGAAGAATCCGTGGACATGGGACTGACTCTTAGCTTTGTGCTTCACGTCTGCACTGTGTGCTCCTCTTCACCTCTTTCCTTCTCTTTCAGAGAAGGCTTATCCACACTTGAAGCAGCAAGTTTCCACCAAGTGTCCACAGTAAGGAAGAGCAGAGACTCTCCTGCTCCCTACCTCCCCAGGCAGAGGCAGCCCTGGTCTGGGATTTGAGTTCCTTGTGCTTCAGAGCTCTTCAAAGGGAGAGGTCTGCAGATGTCAGGTTAGACTGTACCTCTACTCTGCTCTTTTGCCTCGATTTTCTTTGTTCTTTATCCCCTTCCTGGGTGGTGTGTATGTTTCTTTTTTGTAGTACTGGGGATGGAAGCCAGTGTTTCATGCTACCTAGGCAGGTGTTTTGCTGCTGAACTTTGCTCCCAGCCCCTTAAACATCTGCTCACTTTTTAAGTTTTCACTCTATTCTCAAATTTATTCTAACTCCAGTTTTCTACTCTAATATTACTGACCTTTAGACTAGATTATTCATATTTGGGAAGGGGCTGTCCTTTGTATTTTAGGAAGATTGTATTTTAGAGAAAGCAGCAAACAGGAAAATAAAATACACAAATTCTGTAGCTACTCAGAAGTAGAAACAGCTGCTTTTTTCCCTATGGAGAAATTGGGACCCAAAGAAAATTTACCAGTATGCTTATTTACAAATATGCCTGTTTACCAATCTGTCTGCATACTAGTATGCCTGGCCTGCCTTCCTGGTCAATAGCTTTATCTTTCAGGATTGTGACCACCAAAGACACATCCAGACATTGCTAAATGTCACTAGGTGGTAAGGCCTCCCTGACATACACTTTCCATAGTGTGGGCACAGTGCACAGTTACATTTGGCCACACACTCTTTGATGTATTCTATAGGGTCTCGCTCTGCCTTCCCTGAGTCTCCCACTCCTTCCACAGTTTCTCTGTGGTCCTTTTTGTCTTGATGGAGGGGTCTTGCTTCTTCCTAACATCTGTTACCTTCACACGCACTGTATCCACCAGCCCCCTCCAGGTCTTAGGTGTTTACTGTGTAAGGTAACAACTTTCCTTTATGGACAGCCTGAACATTTACTTATCACATGATCCTGTTCTTGCTATCTTGATTTAGTACTTTCTTTCTTAACTTAAGAAATATTGTTTTGTTGATGGTAAAGCCGATGATGGAAAAACTTTTTTTAAAAAAAGTTGTTAGATGCCAAAATAATCTTTGGCAGAAAATCCTGGGAAACTCCCAGGTTAGTGGGAAAATTACTGGTTTTGTATGATACTATAAACGGTCACTAATCCTAAGAGGAGACTGATTTGCTGGATTGCAAAGGGGAAAATGAGAAAAACAAAATTTGTTATGAAACATTATCCGAATGGTGTGATTATACGGTGGCAGAATTGGAGTTCAGTTTTCCACGTTATAATCAGAGAAAGAAAGTTGGGCCTCCTTAAGAAGTCACCTAACATGACCCTCTCACTAGGAAAATAACAAGGCAGAATCACCGCTCCACCCAACAGATATTAACAGCATTAAAATCTGGGTTTAAATTCAGATTTCTTCGTCCTCCGATGTTTAATGACATTTCATTCAAAATGTTGCAAAGAAAAACAAAGTAAATAGGGAGCTTTTTCTAAGTGTGAACCAGTGAAGTTTAAAGAAATGTCTTTTATTCTGCCCTGAGATCCATGGTCTAGCTCCTATACCTCTTCCCTTCCTTCCTTCCTTCCTTCCTTCTTTCCTCCTTACTTCTATTCTTCCTTCTTTTCTTTCTTTGTATGGTGTGTGTGTGTGTGTGTGTGTGTGTGTGTGTGTGTTTGTGTGTGTGTTTATTAAGGAATAAGAATTCTTGATGTATTTGGAGTCTTGGAGTTTTTTTCTTAATGCCCCTTTTGGCATGCCAAAGCAATGTATCACCACTGCTTCTTTTACAAAGGAAATAAAATCCTAAGAACAAATACAATAGAGCACCAGAATCCATAGAGCAAGAAGGTTGCTCTGGCACTTAAACAGCAAGGCAGGATACACCAGCCTGTTGGGTAAAAAAAATGACCCATTCATGAATGACCTTCATAATCATGGCTGTCCAACACCCAGACATGGTCTTCTCTGAAATCTCTCCCCCTACTCTTTTCAGACCCTCATCGCCCAGTCAATAAGAACTTCCAAGAGTCCTTGGGTGTAACTCCTGATGGGAGGCCGCTCTGGATTACCAATATGGGTGTATCTTCTCTGAGCCTGACTCCAGATATATCTGGGTGGGCTGGATAAGGATGCAGAGCTGAGACCTGAACAATCTTTCTAGCTGTGACTTTTCAGAAAGCCAAATGCCTTGAGATAGGATTTCTCCAATACGCTGAAGATGTGTCTAAGCCAACACAGAAGCTAGACTGAACCAGCTGTCCCAACAAGCCATTGGCCCCTTTACTTATGGCTCAGCCCTGACCTCTAGGAAATGGGAGGCTGGAGTAACTAGAAAAGTGTCACAGAAGTTGGGTCTTTACCAAAATGTCCTGCTATACAAGTTTGACCAGACTATTCAAATTTCACATCTTCATTTCAGTTGAGGTTTCCAAGGTCCATCTAAGATTTCCCCAGCTTCCCTGAGCCCAAGAGTGCCTGGAAAGCATGGGTCCTACAAAGCCACTCAGGTATTTTATAGAAAAAAATAAAAGGAGAGTTTTGAGAGAGGAAGGTATGGAGGAGGAACACCTCAGAGATCTGAAAGTGTTTTCAAGGGAAATGGAAACTGAAAAGGGAAAATGGTATGTGCTCATCCTTGTCTTCAAGTGGGATTGGCTTCCATCTGTTCCTCCTGTCCTGGCTGTGCATGGGACTAGACACTGATGCCTAGTAGCTAATCTGGTTAAGGCTCAAACTGCCCATACATACTGGATGGCTTCAGGTAGTCTTCTTGAACTTACCTGGAAAACTTGGGTGCAGGAGGCAGCCGAGGGAAGAAATGGGATCTAAACAGTTTGAACTGCTTCCTGAGAGGGTTCCCATGCTTTCCATAAGCACACGTCAAGGGCATTGTGGGGTACAGGAAAGGAAATAGCTTCTCAGGGAAGTTAAATGACTTGCCCTGAGGATCAAAGAAGACAAACACTAGGCTTGTCCAGCCTAGAATCAGAGCAATACTCGAGCCTAGATCCTCCTGTTTCTCAAGTCTATCTTCAGGCAGGTTAGATACATAGTCACACACACACACACTCTCTCTCTCTCTCTCTCTCTCTCTCTCTCTCTCATAATATGCATACACAAGCACACACATGCATACACACACACATGTGCACACACAAGTAGACACATCCACACACACAGATACATACACATATGAATACATAAGCACACACATGCATACACACACATATACACACAGATGCACACTCACACATATGCACACACAAGCGCGCACACACACACACACATACACACACACGCACACACACACAATACTGATGGGAAAACATGAAGGGTATTTTCCCAAGACTTGGCTTCAGTACAGATGGCTACCAGATGTTCTGGGGAACACAACCGACTGGCAGTGACTAACATAAGGAGAGACTATAGTGCACAGATTATGACACACGCTAGGCATAGTCGATAGAAATGCTCTGGGCAGCACCAAGCGGTGCCAGGCTTCCTCTTGCCCTCTATCTTTAAAGTTGTCAGCCTGAAGGCTATGCTGGATAACAGACACACTTGGGAGCAAGAAAAGGAATATTTTGAATTCCATTAAAAACAAAACGCTGAACCTTGCATTTGGGACTTTAATTCTCCATCCCAGACAACAAAAACAGGATGAACATTTGTGTCTAACAATTTCTGGAGCTGCAAAGCTTGAAAACTCTTTGTGTTAACATCTTCATTCAGAATTAGCTTTCATTTCATTTTCCCTTTTGGATCATTAATATTAACTGGTGTCAGTATGTCATATGTTTAGATATAGGAAAAGAAATAAACCTAGCAGGGTAAAAACACATCTAAAACAAGAGAGAATTATCAAATCTTAGGAGTCTATCATGTCACCTTTGCTCAGCCTGGGAAAGCCTCTGGCTTCTGCCTTGGAGAGCTGAAGACTGCTTACATTTCTGTGGAATTCTGGGGAAAATCCAGAGCTCTCTCTGCTTTGAAAACAATGACTTATAGAGATAAACTCTTGGCTGTGCAACCTAAGAAGTGGGAAGGCCAAGAGTGTCCCAAGGGTGGAGACCAGGCTTGATTAGCATTCCTTAGAAGCCTTGCCCTTCTGGCTCCATCCAGCTGACACTGAATTCTGAATGGAGGGCCTGTGGCCTCCTGCCTGCTCAGCCCCACTTGGAAGATTAGCACAGAACTTCCTGTCATCAAGGATTCCACAAGTTGTCAGTGTTTCAACCACACCCTGAGCAGAGCAGACTAGGTACTCTTAGTTATGGGGTATCTTCTTTCTTTGCCAGGGAGTCAAGGGGAGGGATCCAGCAATGCCTAGCCCCCAGCTATACTAAATCCTCCTTTGCTTTTTTTTTTTTTTTTCTTTTTTGTAGACAGGAAACAGGCCTTAAAAGTTCAATCAATATTTCAAAGTTATGCAGTTGCAGTTGGTTAGTGGCAGAGCCAAGGAAAGTGGCCAAGTTTCACTTACATATTCAACACATATTAATCAACTTCTACTCTGTGTTCAGGATGTCAACTTTTAAGTACCAACAGAGGGAGTGGCTTTCAGGAAAATTGTGTACATTCAGGAATGAATGGCAAAGGGTGGTAATTTGGGACGTGCACAGACACAAGTCTTAGCTACAACAGGAGAGGCTGAGGTGAGGGAAGCTTTTTAAAGACATAAGAAAGAAATGCTGCATCAAACAAAGGTTCACTGGTCATAGAGGTTGGGAGTGAAGACACTGAACAAACAACATAGCCAGGCAAGTGTCTATCTGTCCTTCTTGTAGCTTGGGAGAATTTCTTGCAATGAGCCTTGTTACAGAAATAGGTGCAGAGTAAGCAAAACAAATGCGACAAAGACAGACTCAGTGTGTACACTGTGAAGGAATTTCTGGTGGGTTTTAGAAAGTTTTTATGATAGTTCATAACCCCAACTTTGTTTATTCTGGGTCTGACCAGGGTGATTTCATCTTGGCATTGGCAACTTTCACATCCAGTTCTCAGAAGGTAAAGAGCAAGGAGTGAAACTTTTTGCAGTGGAGGGTTAGGGATTTGAGTCTAAGCCCATCCTCCAAGTTTTATTCAGTCACCAGACTTAATGTCCTTTCTCAGGTCATCGAGGAAGTATGCCAACATGAAATAGCATTCCTTTTGCCAAGAGTGGATTCCAGGGAAGCCATGTGATCCAGTCTTTACTAAAGGAAATGCGAGGGGGGATTTGTTCTATGGCTTCAATATGCTCTTTCATTTCTAGAATGTTGTCTTATATGGATGTGCTACCCAGAGCTGAGGGATGTAGCCTGTTGATCAGCCTAGGCTACAGGGGAAGAAAGTTGGGAAATCACCTATACCCTTGACATCACAAAGCCACCGAGAAACCAAACTTGGAGGCCCTGCAACAGCCCATCTTGACATGTGATCTGATAAAACGATCTTACTGATTAACTCAGTTGAGTCAGGTTTTGTAATGCTTGCAACAGAAATCATCCTTCAAAAAGCTTAGAAGTTTTAATGACAGATCGTTATTAATGTTTTCATCCAATGATTTCTGATTTTTCCCCTGTAGGAGAATGTATGGCAAGGATGAAAGATTTGGGGACTTGGAATTGAGCTCATTAGACTTCTTCAGGAATGCTACAGATTTTGAGGTCATAGCAGGAGAAATCCACTCAAAAGCTGCTTTTCTATAACTGGGTTCAGTAACCCTCAGACAGCAATGGAGAAGGTAGGTCACAGCAGTCTACAGTGCGTGGGGCTTTCCAAAGATGTGTTTTTTTCTCTCTCTGATCTATTATATTGTCTTCAAGATGTTGACCCATTCTAAGATTAATGAATGTCTACTAAATACAGGGTATTCATAGGTTTCTGGGGGGGGGGGGTAGGGAAAATGTTCTCTGCCTTCCAGATGTATTCAGAGAATCTCATTGTGAGTACATGGTGTTAGAACATTTAGTGGCTTTCAGTTGAGACTAAAATGGCTATCACATCGTTAAAAAGTTGAAAACTAGTGTGTGTGTGTATATACATATATATACATACATATATAATGTTATATATATACATATATGTATATATATACATATATGTATACTAGCTTATATAGTAAGTTAGTAAGCTATATATACTGTTCATCTAAAAAACAATTATGTATATAGGTATAAGTTTCATATTGCAATCTTAGTTTGTTCACTAGTGTCCATGGAGGCAAAAAGAGAGTCTCGGCTCCCCTGGAACTGGGATTACAGATGATTGTTAGTTATCATGTGGATGATGAGAATCCAACTCAGATTCTCTGGAAGAACAGCCAGTGCTCTTAACTGTTGAAGTATTCTCCAGATTCAAGATTTAGACTCTCTCTCTCTCTCTCTCTCTCTCTCTCTCTCTCATCTCCCTCCCTCCCTTTCTCCCTCCCTCCCTTTCTGTTTCTGTGTGTGCATGGGGGGTGGGGGAGGAGAAAGAGAGAGGGAGAAATAGAAAGGTGACCATGAAGTAGGGAAGTGATCTTAAGGTAGGGCTGAGAGAGAAAGAATAGAAAGCTAGTTCCAGAAACACAAGAAAAAATTGAAGGCAACTCAATCTTACAACTATGTTCTCCTAAATTACCAAAATCTGCCTTAGTCAAGGTTACTTGTGTATATTTGCACAGAAACACAACTCTCTCTCCCTCTTTCTCTCTCCCTCCCCCCCCCCCATGTAGGCCCGAAATCAGCACTGAGTGTCCTCTTAGCCGAGTTAACCTTGTTTGAGACAAGACTCTCCAGTTCAGTGAAGCTGATCAATAAGCCCCAAGGCACATGGTTCATGCCATGCAGTGAACATTTTATTTACTAACAGAGAGAGGCAGGGGAGGGAGAGGGAGAGGGAGAGGGAGAGGGAGAGGGAGAAAGGGGGTGTCCTCCAGTCTGGTGTCTCTGGACTGGGGAATGGGAAAATCAGCAGCATATTTCAGGTTTAGTCTGAAGGCCTGAGAACCAGGGGAGACAGTGATATAAACTCTGTTTAGTTGAAGGTTTAAGAACCAATATTCCTGGTGTCCAAGGGCAGAAGAAATGGACTTCAGAGCTCAAACTGAGGGAATAAATTCCCACTTCATCCACTTTTTTTTCTATCCCAGAGGTTAACTTAAAGGACAAGACTAGTTGCCGTTGTGGGGGTAAATTGTCATCTTTATTGAGTATATGTCAGCATTCAAACACCCTCAAAGACTTACTAAAAAAATAAATAATCTTTTACCATCCATTAGGCATTTTTTAGCCCAGCAAAACTGATAATCAAAAAGAACCATCATACCCTCAATGACTTGTAAAGAACTGTAGAACACGTATTTCTTTCTTGGATATTTGTCTTTCAGGTAGAGATGCAAAGAACATGAGTTCTAGATACTTATGTATCCAGATAAAACAGAAAACAGGATGGGAAGAGGCCCGGAGTCCTAGATTATAAGGACACTTTAGAAACTTGACTGTCCACATTCATGCCATTTCTCTTCCATCACTCTGGTTAAACATTTCTAGGAAGGGTTAAGGCATTAGGTCCCGTTTTCCACCTAACATAATATTTCTTGAAATTTCCTACTGGTATCAGTCAGGACAAAAGATAAAATAAAGAGAATGAAACAATTCAGAGCTGAAAGTCTGCCTTGCCTCTGGATGTGAGTTTCTTACTCTGTAGCTGATGTTGGAAAGACTTGACCCATTATGTCATGATTAGCAGTTGGGACCACATAACCCCAGGACCTATCTAGTCTTCTAGTGAGAACAAGCAAACAAGCCAAGCAAGGTCTGAGACCATCTGCTTCTGCACCCACCCTCTTCCACCCACCTGCTTTCTAAGGTACTCTTTGTTGAAATCAGAACCCCTACGACTGTTCCCTCTCCCAGTCTTTGATTTTCTGAGTCACTCATTCCACAAATCACTGACTCCCCACTTCCTCAATGGCCGCTTGAATTTGCACATCTGAGCAGACGCTTCCTGTGAAGCAAGCCTAATGCAAATACCCAGTCAACATTAGTGACTTCATGAGCAGCAGCAAACTCAATGGGGAGAGAAAAATGCACACTGAACAATCCATTCCAAAGGACTTTTTCTAAGGTTTTTTTTTTTCTAATCCTAAAAATATCCAAAGGAGAATTTTATTTCCTGCTGTTTAATTGTCCAAGGTTTTTCTAACTTAAGAAGTTTGATATTAGTAGTGACCCAGTGTCTCGGAACCACACAGCATCAGGATAAACCAAGCACCATTCACCTAAAGTGAAGAACAGTGGACACCTGACCTAGGGCACCTGATAGTATACTCAGCAGGCCCAAGGCCCTGGCTGTGCCTGCACTTGGTTCCCAGGCATCCCCTTTGCTGTCTTACTTCTTGAAAGGGACTTTCTCAGACTTTTTTTAAACCTGCATTGAGATGCTGACATGATTCTCATGACCTTTCTCTTCCAGTCATTTTCAAGTTGCTTTCCATTGCTGTGGGATGCTTATCGCCCAGCTTACATCTGTTCTGGTTACCACTTGGCATCAGACAGTGGGGAGTTCCATGCATTTCCTACAGGCCTCTGATGTGCTTCCCTGTCAGCTCAACCCATGTAGCCAGGGAACAAAACAATCCACCCAGATGTAGCATCAAACCATCTATATGCCTCCCTCTACCATCAAATTTACAGACATAAATATCTCCTTGTTTACAGAGATTCTAACCATCGGAAAGTCTGTCTCAGAGCCTGTGTAGCTAATAAGGTCAGGAATACATTGTGTTGCAACACTCAACTACATGTATACCCAGATAAGGCTACTGCCACCATGGAAGAAACTCACATTGAAGACATAATAAATCTGTGGGGAAGCATTTGGCCAGTGAGATAGGCATCCATTGTGAATTCAAATTGTTAAGATAGCAGCAATTAAAATTATTAAAATAGATAGGACCTGGGTACCATGCTCAGGGAATGTAAAGATTATCACATTTATATTTGTAAATCTGAAGGCTTATTTCTGAATTCATCGTGTTGAAGTATGTCTGGTGCTTTCTTGGAATGGCATCATAGTTAATCTATGATGTCAACAGCAGTAATAGTCAGTAGCAATCTAGAAAACTTTTCTTAAAGGTGTAAGGGATGGTAGCACTTGCCTTGAAGACTTTCAATAGAGAATCTGAGTACATCTAAAATTTTACCTTCTGGACAGGCATGGTAGTACATGCCTATAAGCACATATGAAGTTGAGGCCATAGGTTCATCTACTGTTGGAGGCCAGATACACAGATACATGGGCTACATAGAAGAGTTCTGGGACTGTTGAGCTACAGGAAACTTTCTTTCAAAATAAAATCAGAAAGAAATAACTTAATCTTTTGCCAGGTGTGGAGTTGACCACCTTTGTCCTAACTCTTGAGAGGCTGAGACAGGATGATTATGAGTTCAAGTCTACATAGAAAGACTCTGTCTAAAAATGACTAAAACAAAATAAAATAACATCTTTCATCAGAGATTGGTTGTACTTAGTATTGAAATACGCTCCACTTCTCTTGGAATGATCAGAAAAGACATCCAGGTCAGATGTCCAGCTGGGAGTGAGCCAACAGACTCTAAGCCTAGAGAGAAAAGTAAGGCCAATTAAGAGTTGGTAGGTATGAAGAGGACCTATGTGGTAAAAGCTTGAAGGGACACACGAGGCACTGATCACTGATGGGGACCTATGTTTCCTTTAGTGTTTCCTGCTTCTTGGCACATCAGAGATGCACATTTGGACCAGTGAGACTGACCAGTGTGGTTTCCCTGGCAGGTAAGTTTAGTTTCAAGCCTCTTAAGGATGGTTAGTCTTCGTTTGAATCAGTTTACCTTGAAGAAGTCACAGTGGCAGGTGGGAATAAGCCAGAAAATTATGAAAAGGAAGTAGATTGTATAGCAACAAATGTTTAATGCTGATGGCTGCCTCCAATTGAAGTCAGATGGATGGACAATGTGTAAGTACATGCATGTTGGTGTGTGGTATATGCATATGTATGTGGACGGGCTAATCTGTGCATATGTACATACATCTATGGTGTGTGTGTGTGTGTGTGTGTGTGTGTGTGTGTGTAGATGATCTTGTCTGTGTGTGGTATATACATACATATGGGAATGTACAGCTGGGCTTACTTGTGAGTGTGTGTATGTATCCTTGTATATGTGTTTCTGTTGTCTGTGTGTGGTATATGCATACATATGTGGATATGCTAGCTTATTATGCAGGAGTGGAGGCCAGATATCAACATCAGGTGTCTTTTTCTATGGCTTCTCACCTGGAGCTCACTGATTTGGCTAGACTTGCCAGGTCATCAAGTTATGACGATCTCCCTGTCTCTGACATCCACCTACTAACACTAGGATTAAAAGCATTTACCACTATATACCTGGTTGTATTTTGTTAAACATAGTTGGCGGGGATCCAAACTCAGGTACTCCTGATGTGCAACGACTACCTTGCCCATTAGCCTATTTTCCCAGGTCCACTGGGTGTATATATTTTTAGGTGGAGTAACTAAGAAACATCAAAGAAGCGTTTGGAAGAAAACATTTTCACCCATCCCAGATCTGAGAAAGAAAAAGAAGGCCAACAGTGATTATGAGAAGCCTAACTCAAAGCGATCAAGCTCAGATTCGCTCCTTGACATTTCAGGCATAGTTGAAGGAACTCTGTTTTTGTCTCTCTGTGGGACTTGTCCTCCTGGCTTCCTCCGGTATGAGCTCTAAGCTTTGTGATGTCAAAGATGAGATTCCTTGAGCCTGGAAGCTAAAACAAGGGATGATAAGCCTGAAAGTGTTTGGTGTTCTCTAGACATTATTTTGAGGTAGTAGTTTCCAACACCTGACCAGACAGAGGAAATGATTTGGAAATGACCCAGATTGCAAAAGTAGCAATGAGGCATGAGGCAGTGGCACTGGGGGATTCCTATGATGCTGACAGAGCCTCATTCATCCAAGCTATGATCAGAAGCCCGGGGAATTCTCGACTCACCTGGACGAGCACTGACTTTCTCAAAGGAACAAAAGTTTCTGAAAGGAACTTCTGCCCTGGATGAACTGGGGAAAACAAGTGAAATCGTGCTGGGGAGTTGAAGATAGGGAGGACAAGGTGAGGAGGGAAATGGTAGACCTTCCCTGGTGCCACCACATGTTACTCAACCCATGTATTCATTGCAGTGACTTTGGGGGAAATGTGTCACAGCTCTACTGAGTCCTAGAAAGAATAAATAGCTGACCATCAGCTACCTGGCTCTTTTGAGGTTTTGGGCAAAGTCTTGACCCTTCCATGATCATTTGACTTCCTTGAGAACTCTGAGGAGAAAGACTCATATTCTCCAAAGAATGCCAGACATTTAAACCAGCCCCAAGAAGACACTTGAGGTAGCTTAATTAGGGCTATACATCCATCCATATTTTCAAATGAAAACAGAGATGACGTGAAAAGCCTTGAGTGACTAGTGAACTTTTCAAACAACCTTGCACCAGCACAGCCAGAGAGATCAGCCACTGCTGACCCAGCTCTTGAGAAAGTCAGCTCAGACTTCAGAAAGCTTCACATAATTGTGGGTAGAGAAGCTCATGATTGTGGGAAAATATACGAATGAGGGTACATTCAGCCATGAGATACTGCTGGCTTGGAACTAAGGCCTGTGAAAAATGCTTAAGTGAGATGTGGAACCTATGGTGTAGCCAACAGGCAGCGGGATGAACACAACAAAGACCTGTGTGTAGGTTCTGGGGACCCGAAGAAAAGCAAATGTCCACTCCACTTTGGTTCTTTTGTCCTTATCAATGAACATATTCTTTTTGGTTTTTGTTTTTAGTTTTTGGTTTTGTTTTTGTTTTTTTGTTTTCTTTTTTTCTTTTTTTTTTGTTTGTTTTTTTGCTTTAAGACAATTTCACTCAGGAGGTAGCCCAAGCTGGGTTCAAACTCATGATCCTCTTGCCTCAGCCTCCTGAGAGCTAAGGTACATACTATCATGCCTGTCTATTGAGAATAATCTTGAGACCTCCAATGATAGATCAAATTTGGTATAAGACTCTTAACATCTACAAATCTCTTAGCTTAAATTACAAGCTACTCAATGAAAGTCACGCAAAACATCGTAAGGCTACTGTGACACGGGATGGGAGAACTGTACAGGCTCCACAACAGTGGGCTCTTGTGTCTAATATTTTGATTTTTTTTTAAAGGAAGGTGAAGTCTATAAGGTACCGTCTAGCGGGCCAGGATAGATGATAAATCAGCTTAGATTCCTCAACAAGCCATGGATGGCCCATTTCCTTTGTCAGTATTGTTCTAAAGACTAATAGAAGGCTACAGGCAAACTGTGTTAATAGTCTTGAATATATTTTGTGGTAGGAGAAAAGTTTGGGGTTAGAACATAATCAGCCAGCTAAGTGCACTGATAATGGCCAAAATACAAGGGAATACTACTCACGAAAACAGGCCATTCTGGAGAGAGATATGTCTATCATAGTCCTGCCCTGTTTGAAGTATCTGACTTGTTGGCTGTATGCTGAACTGAATTACCTGTTTGCTTACGTTGCTTGTTTTGTTTGTTTTTTTAGATAGAGTCCCAGAAATCTGTTCTAGTTATGTAGATGAAGAAGGCCTTAAGATCCTGATCTTCCTGTCTCCAACTCCTAAGCACTGAGATTATAGGCAGGCATCCCCACACCTGACACCTGAACTGACTTTTTAATGATTTTTTCAGTGATTGAGACTGAAGAGAAATGACTGAAGCAGAGGATATTAGGTATTGAGTTCAATGAGAACTTGATAGATTAGGAAGAAGACTTGAATCCAATAAAGAAGCATGGGATAGGGACAAAGGGAAGCTTATTCTTTTACTAAAAAAACGAGCTTCATGGGAATCTGCCCAAATAACAGCATAAGCAAAGTAAATAACTTTAGAGTTAAACCTGAATGAACATAGATTGTGACAAGAAATGGTAAAACCTTGACTATAGACTTTCACTGCATTACTGAAATATTTTATCTCTATCAACAGACTTAAATAGTCTCTCCAATGTGCTCAGTTATAGGATATCTCCAAAAGGGTTCTCAGAGAGGAAGAAAGATATAAAATTAGAAACAGAGAAAATGTAGAAGATCTGCCTGAGAGAGGAGAGCAAGATAAGGAATTTAGCTGCTTCTAAGTCCTTGTGGTCTTGACGATGGCAGTGATAAGATCAGAATAAGTCTAGTGAGACAAAGTTGGAGCTGACAGCAAGAACATTCTGGACACTATAGGGACCCAGCTCAGAGAGGTGCTGCTTTGATGACCTCTCCCTGCCCAATCACTTATAAAACAAGCAGAATCTCTTGTCTAAAAACCACATCATTCTAAATGGCTATAATCCTGTTTTTCTTGAACACTGCTTCGGAAGAAAAGATACCTAAGAGTATTACTTAAACATTAGTTCAAAGATTATGGACTGGTACTTTCACTTCCTTTGTCAATGAGGATCTTAGGCCATTGCTATCCTGCTTTTGTGTGTCTGAAACTGTACCTCCTATATGAATTCCTCTCTCCATTCCCTGCTCTGAGTTTGCCATAACCATTTGTCTAAAATACAGCAATAGTTACATGAATGAGATGTCCTAGCTTTGACTTTTATGTTTTACCCAATGCCATCATCCCTATGGCCACAACAGTCCTTCTTAAATATGTGTTTTATGAAGCCACTGCCATCCTCAAGACCTTTCATGACTTTGTTTTTGCAATAAATTTAAGGGATGGGGAGAACTGAAGGGTAACAAGGGACTGTACTACAACCAAATGACTTCAAAGGATTAGCCACCCAAGGAAGTTCTGGACCTTGGCAGAACAGCTGTAGAACAAATCTCTAAGCTTAGGTGGGCCACGTTCTCCCATGAGTCCAGGATTCATCACAACCCCCCAAGTTCACCACGGGAAGACCTGATGATCTGGCCTGGCTGTCATTCTCTAGTTATTAATTTTATCCTCACGACACTCACTGGTAGGGGTAATTAATAACTCTACTCTCACCCAACAGGTTGGTCTTCACCACCTTGTCCTTACTTACTGGAATGTTCCAGTCTAATTCACAATAGCCAACAAACAATATCTCTATATGGTTATTTAACTGGTACTTAGAAAACATCTCTCTCGATAGTGATCCATAGCATAGACTTCCCATTCCCCAACTCATTCTCTCACCACTTGCTCTGCTCTTGACTCACAGTATGAAAAGAAGCTCTGGCCCTGCCCCTTGCATCCTGCATGGAACATTGCTGAGACAGGGCCATCTGCCCCTGCCCCTGCATTCTCTCTCATGAACGCTCTCTTTCTATCTGTCTAGGACTCCACTGCAGGGGTCGGGGGAGGAAGAAGCAGCTTTAAGCTCATTTGTGGTGGTGCCACTGCTGCTGTTGCCACTGCTGTCTCTGGCCACCTGGGGGACAGCAAGGGCATCGGGCAAGGGAGGGGAGGGAATGAAGCCAGTGACAACCATCTGCTGGGCTGCCACAGGCACACCTTCATCCTGCTCCTCTCTTGCTTTCACTCCAGCATCTCCCACTTCAACTCTCTGCCCCTGCCCGCTCAACCCCGCCTCTGCATTGTGTGACAGAGTTCTCGAACACCACTGTGTGGAGTTGCTAGGAGACACACACTATGCTACTGGGCAGGGGCTTCCAGCTGCTAGGAAGAAGCTCAGCACTGTGGGCTGGTGCTGTCCCACCCCGCTTGCTTGCCAGTACACAACCATCAGCTCAGTCTGTGGCGCCCGGACACCATTGCTTTTCTGTCCCCGTGCCACAGCTCATGCCACCGCTGTCAGCTTTCTGGTTTCTGTCCATTCTGGTCTTCATTAACTCTAAGCCAAGTGTAGACTAGACAATTTGTCTCTATATGTGTCTTTTCATGTATTTTTCTCTGCTAATGCAACCTGTCAAAGTTACTTAACTGTTGGACCCCATTTTGGCCCTGGTTTGGACCTTGAAGACAAACCTGAGCCTGGCTCAGTTTCGGAGTTTCGGAGGCCTTGTGGGAAAGCCTAAACCTGGCTCAAGTTTTGAGACTTGTCTCAGTCAATTCTGTACTGGGGTGACTCAGAAAGACCTGTTTGGCCTCTGCCCCTGCCATTTCTGATGTGAAGCTCTGCCATTGGCCCTGTCACTTACCCCTTACCCTCTGTCACCCTTCCCCGCCTCCTATGTCATCTGCCACCTCCTTGCCTTCTCTTTATAAGCAAGTGCCTAGTTTAATAAAGTGAGTTCCTGCTTTGACAAGACTCCCGGCCTGGAGTGTTTCTTTTGGGCAGCCGACACTCGCCATCCCGCTCAGGCCCAGACAGACCCAGCTGGACCGGGTTCTCTCCTCTCGCCTGGGTCTGCCAGGAAGGAGCAGAGACTTAACAATTCAAGGTTTTCCCAGCACTCAGGAGGCAGAGGCAGGTGGATTTCTGAGTTCGAGGCCAGCCTGGTCTACAGAGTGAGTTCCAGGACAGCCAGGGCTACACAGAGAAACCGTCTCAAAAAGCCAAAAACAAAACAAAACAAAACAAAAAAACAATTCAAGGTTTTGTTCTATCCTGCCTTGGTAAATAATGATTTTTACTACTGCCATTAAGTTATAGTGTGCTCCATTGTCTAACTCATACATGCTTAGTAGATACTGCTCTCAATCTTGTCAGAAGTCTGCTAATGTATTAATATTTAAGCTTATGTCAGACAAAGACTCCCAAAGCCTCAAAGCTACCCCTTCCCCAAGGTCTCTGAGAAAATATACACACAATGACCAGAGTTTACCTGGATTGTGGTATAAAAACCACTGAAAAACATCCCATAGCCCTGCCTGGTCTTGGTCTACTCTATGGCCAAAAAAGGATACTCTGAGAGTCAAATGTCTCATATTGCCTAATTTAAGGTGGGTCATTTCTCATTTTGCATGTATCTAACACCACAGGAAAAAAGCTTTTCATCTTCAGGGCTTGAAAGCCAGACTGACTCCACCCAAGTTGCCATGGAGACTACAGGGACCTGGAAACTGTTTAGATAGTAGACTATAGATGAACTCTGTCATTTTTAATTAATACATGACTCCTAAATTATAATTTATTCTCCCCCAGATTTCTGACTACATTGACAACTAAGGAAACTTTAGCTTGACAGCTAGAAAACAGCTCCTTACCCCTAAGGTAATCCACCACTGTATTTGCTCGTTAATAAATTCATTAACTACCTAAGACGGCCAGATTTCTTACAGACTTCATGATAAATGATGCACAAGTTCAGATGTAAGCTTTCACGGATGTAACCTGTTCCTTCTTACCTAACCTCAATTTCCAGCAACTAAATGCTTCATACTTCCTCTTCTTGCTCTGCCACTGTCCTAACATTATTCAAGTTCTTATACACTTCCCTAACCCTAATAAATCATTCCACTATATGATCCAACTGTATAATCATAAATTCAAACTGTAAGTTTTCTTTGGTTGTCTTTTAACTAAATTTTGTTTTGTTTTGGTTTTTGGTTGGTTTTTTTTTGAGACAGGGTTTCTCTGTGGAGCCCTGGCTGTCCTGGAACTCACTCTGTAGACCAGGCTGGCCTCGAACTCAGAAATCCACCTGCCTCTGCCTCCCAAGTGCTGGGATCAACTAACTAAATTTAAAGTGTTTCTTGTACTAAATCTACACTATAAGCTATCATGCTCAAATATAAGTTCCCCTTTGTTTGTCTTTTAAAAGACTGTTCAGGGGTTTGGAGCGAGCAAGACAGAAGTGAGAGGGGGCCGGAGCAAAAAGAAAAAGCGTCTGAAGACAGCTACAATATACTTACATATAGTAAATAAATAAATCTTAAAAAAAAAAAAGACTGTTCATGTTGTTAACAAATCTATCTCTTTTGTAAACTTAGAAGCTACAGGAAACCCATTCAGATCTCCCTCTCATGGACAAAATAGACCCTGTCCAGAGAAGTACACCTACCTATTTCAGACGGTGGGTTCCTCTCCCAAGCCCTGAAATTGGGACTCACTCCCAACCACCAAGCCCTAAGGGTTTCAAATGTACTTTCAAATGTACACCTAAGAATTTTTGTTCTCCCAAATGTACTTAACTTTATTCTCTACCTATAATAGGTGTGTATGTATGTGTGTGTGTGTGTGTGTATGTGTGTGTGTATGTGTGTGTGTATGTATGTGTGTGTGTGTGTGTATATGTGTGTGTGTGTGTGTGTGTGTGTGTGTTTCAGCATCTTGTCAAGTCCAGGCGCTTACTACAATCTAGGACAGCTCCAGAGAAGCAACACCTAGATGCTCCAATCTTCTCTCACAGACACAAATGCTTCTACTGGACCTATTCCTTCCGATCTAGCCACAGATGGTTCCACAGACACTGGACTTCAAGGAAACAGTCAACTCTCCTATGGACCAATATCTCCAGACCCATTTTCCTAGGTTTCCCAGAGACACACCACCTCAAAGTCAGTGGGGAAGTAGTAAAGATCCGCATGCTCCACCATCACCTCTTTCTGATTTTTCCTTTTTAAATTGAACCAAAATGGGAGAAAGTTAGCATTTTGTCTAGGCTCCACCCCGCCTGACTCACTAAAAGAGGGGCTGCTTGCTCCTCCTCACTCTCTTATGCTTGCTCTGCCCTCTTGCTTCCTTCTTTCTCCATTTCTCTCCTCTTCTCTCTCTCCACGTGCTCATGGCCTGCCTCTCTCCCTCCTCCTCCTCCTCCTCCTCCTCCTCCTCCTCCTCCTCCTCCTCCTCCTTCTTCTCTCTCTCTCTCTCTCTCTCTCTCTCTCTCTCTCTCTCTCTCTGCCTTTCTCTGTCTCTAGTCCCTCAACTCCCCTCCCCATGCCCTGAACAAACTCTATTCTATACTGTACGGTGGTGTGGCTGGCCCCTCAGGGGGAAGGGATGCCTCGGCGTGGGCCTGCAGAGGCACCCACACCTGACTTCCCCCACACCTGACTTCCCCCACACCTGACTTCCCCCACACCTGACTTCCCCCACACCTGACTGCACATCCACCAAACATATTCCTTCTCTCCTTATCTTTTTATAGAACATAACATTACCAGGCCAGGGATTTTTACATGGTTTCTGGGTATCAAACTCAGGTCCTTGAACTTACAAGGCCAGCGCGTTGCTAGTCATACTGTAAATATCTCTCAATTCTTATTGTTCCTGATCTCCAGCTTTATTTCCCCATTCCCCAACCAGAACAGCAGTGGCAACGGCGGTGGCAGCAGCAACAAATATTCTGGGGTTAATATTCTCTCTCTCCTTCTCCATCTCTCTCTTTTACTTTCTCTCTACAGGTGGCCCAGATGATGACATGGATTTAGATTCCTCCCATGAACCAATGAAGCAGAAGAAAGTCTTTGTGGGGGTTGGGGGGTAAGCTGAGGAAGATTTTGAAAGGAAAGCCTAGAACTTTCCAAGCTTTGTTACCAGTTTCTTCCCATGGCCTGTCCGTCTTTGCACTCTTTGCATTTTTGAAGCATTTCTCTATTCTTCAAACAAATATTCACTTGTTGACAACAAAACAATAAAGTGAAAGAGAAGCCAAAGCACTGCCATGAGCATTATCTGCTTGCCCTTCAGGCTCTTACTCCTTTTATGAAAACACTGATCGCATCAGCCCACGAGATACTGTCCCTGAGTTCCTGTAAATGCTTACTACATTTCCACTCACCTCACTCCCAGCATGAGTTATTTTCATACAGTTCTGAGCGAAACCATGCTTTTAAAACTCATATTTCCCATTGCCCCGAGCCTTTGCAGATAAGACCTTCAATGAACAGTTATGAGTGAGTCTAGGCTGATTCAGGCTCAGCAGCTCAAGTTCACTAATAAATGAGTGATTGAATTTAAATAAAATACTAGCAAGATGCTAAAATTAGAAGTAGGAGTAATTCTCGATTATATACTTGTATAGAAACAGTATGAAATGACACCCTCTCCCCTAGAGTGAGCAAGCCAAGATTAGCTATCTCAAGAAGTTACAATGTATGACATACTTAACAAATTAATTGGTTTCTGAGTATAGGGTGCATGCTATGTAATTTGACTGTACAGTATCTACCCCAAGCTTCATGTGTTAACAATGATCTATGCTAAGCCCTTCCATATTTACATCACCCAGAGGACTGACTCAAAATGTAGCATCCTCTTTTCTAGTGTGAATAATGCTGCCCTACAAAGCAGAAGAGTTTGCAAGGGATTAATAGGAGGAGATCTCTACAATAGGAGCACACCTAGGCCACAGGATGTCCAGGGTCTGCTATCAAATGAACCTGTGCCTGCCTTTCATATAGGGAAAAACCAAGTGAGAAAGCATGGAGGAATTGCTTCTGTTTTTCTCTTTAAAGTATGTTACTGTGATTTTTGCTTTGGAGCCCAGAAAAAGGTGTTTGATCCCCTGGCAGTACAAATGGCTGTGAGTTCTGGAGATCAAATTCAGGTCCTCTGGAAAAACAGTACATGCTCTCCATCATTGAGCCATCTCTCCAGCTGCTGGTTCTATTTTTCAGTGAATAAAAATTATAACTTTTGAAGGATATATGCTTTTCCAGAGCATCAATCCAAGCCGAGTAATGAGTATACTAAATTTTACATTCCTGGTACAATTAATATGACCATATGCAATCTTATTCTTTGTGGTAAATTTGTTCCTCTGTTTGTACTTATAATTTTAAAAGCATATATAAGCATCGCATAGTCCTGAGAAATAAGTTGGTATTGTTTTGCCTATTTGTCTGGAAATAATATAAATGAAGAAACCATGTTTGTATTTATTTTAAGTGCTGAGAATTTTGAATTGTTCAATCAGTTTTCCCAAGAATCCTGGAAATGAACAGTTATGATTTGACTGTGACATATCCACAGGGCAGTTCGAGGTCACTATATTCTGAGCCTTTCTGCAAGTTAGCCATGCTGGGAATTGGAGTTGACGTGAGCTCCTTTTCTTGATATTTCCACTTGATCGCCTCTCAAATACAAAAATTACATATCCTGTTTCATTCTAGATTGCAGTGGCCAGAGCTTCTGCTTTTCCTCCTGAGCATGCTTCCTCTATGTCATGAATCTGAAGATGTTACTGGCATGTCAGACCCATTGGGACTCTGTGCATATCATTTCAGGAATTTTCCACAGGACCACTTCTTACCTCTTTAAATTTATCCAAAGAATAACTAGAATTAATCTTTTTCTTTCTTTGCAGTGAGCTCAAGACTTTGCACATGTGAGGAAAGTGCTCTACCACAGAACTATATCCCCATTCCCAATAAAGATCTTTAATCATAGTCTTTACAACATAGTCTTTGGAATAATTATAAACTTCCGAAAAAAATAAAAGACTAAAGCATAAAGCTTCTGCCTGTCCTTAACCTCCATTTTCAAACTTTTAGGATTTTGGTCATAATTTATTTTTATCATCCTGTCTTTCTCTGATTACCTATTTCTGTGGCCTGTATTTTTTCTAAACCACTTAAAAAGCTGTTCCATTGTACTTCTTTTTACCTCTTAAAAGAGTGAGAATTTTCTAAGTCTAAGTAAGCATTTTCTTATGCAACCACATGGTATGATTATCAAATGTGGGACACTTCCTATTGATGAAATTGTTGTAGTAAATATTTAAAATCCCGGACTGAGATTTCTACCCCACCTTTGAACATTTATGTTCCTGGATAAAAGACGCACTCACAGCCCTTTGTAATAAACCCTAAACAGCACAGTACCTAGGCAGCTGCCTACCCTCCATGTTCTTAGGATCTACTTTCCTATCGATAACCCCAAGTTATTATTTACTATTTACTATGTTCCATCTGGGCTGTAAGACAGCTCTACTCCCTTAATTCCAACTGGGCAGCCCTCAGGACCACGCTCTCTTGAGCCCTTAACCCATGGTGACTCTACCCTCCTTGTCTCCTGCACATTCTTCTTCTCCTTCTCCTGACCCCATGTCTGAGAAACCTAAACCTCACCTATGTCTTTTCTGCCCAGCTATTGGCTGTTGACATCTTTATTTACCAATCAGAATTAACTTGGGGACAGGGTCACAGGGACTACATGTAGACTCTAGGTCTTGGAGGCTCACATTTAACATTACGATAGACAGTAAAAGACCAAACCTCAACAGAAATAGCTTTGGCTATTCCTTCTTTTCCAGTTATCCTAGTGAAGTGGCATGTATGCTTTATGCTTTCGCTCCCATCAGGTGCCAAGGTAACACCGTGGGTTGCATTTAGCTGTCCTGTCCATTTCATCTCTGTAGCTCTAGAACTTTTCTTTGCTTTTCACAGTGAAGCCAATGGCTTTTCATTTAGGTCTACTGATGTCTCCGGCCATCTCTGGCCAGAAAAATACGTGCAGATGTGTGACCTTCTCAGATGTCCCTGGCATAAGATAGCTGTACATCCTTCTTTTGTGATAATAATCCTGATCACTTCATCCTACTTGTCCATTTTCTTTCCTCTGGAGTTTCTGTGTTGCCCTTTCAAAGTAGAACACAGCCTACCGGGAACTTCTTAAACCCAGGCAAGGACCCTGCTCTTCACACTGCTCTTCTCACCTTGAGTGAATCAAGCTAAGCTACAAGGCTTGTGCCATCTTCCACCCCCACACTCTTTCCACAAAAAGCAAAAATGATAAGAGATGACTCTCTCCCTCCCATTCCTTTCTTCCCTTCTCACTTAATCTATCATTAGTATGAATTTGTATATTCTAAATCTATTTTGTGGGTTCATAAGCTATTCCTATCATGATTTTTTTTTAATGCCTAAATAACCTCAGAAGATCTAGCAAGTTGTAAACCTTTTGAAATTGCTGCTGTATACTTTGTATATACATCCATATTTCAAGATCCACTTTATGTTTTGGTTCAACAAGATGTTTGGATCTATCACTTATCACCCTTCCTACCAGCTACCCAAGTACTTCTGTTTCTTTTTCATGATGAATGGTATTTAGAAATTAAGATCTAAAACTAGGTATTTTTCACTGCTACCCAAGTGTTTTTTCTCTAGACCCCAACAGAGGACCAAACTAAAATAAATATGCATAGAGACAGATACAAAGATATACACAACAAGGGCATGTCTTTCTATATAGAAATAAGACACTATCATCTTTCCCTACCCCACTTTTTATTTTCTTTTCCTCTAATGTGAGAACCCTGACATAAAGATACTCTAATATATATATACTCAACAAAAAATTAATATGTAGTTGCATTTTTTCTAATCAGGTTTTATTGTTAAAAATATTCTTAAAGTTACTTGAACTTAACATTCATTCCTAACCTCCACTTTGATTCATTCATATCCATTTTCAAAAGATGTGCTAAGAACGGGTTACTATCTCTAATCATTTTTATCTGTTCCTATTACTCTTTGTAGATAAACGACTTCATTGTCTCTTGGATTGTTTTTCCTGTGGGATTTTATTTGGGAGGGGTCGTAGGAGGTGGATATGTTTTCCTAGCTCACCTTCTTGCTTACAGAAAAGTAATACATTGTAGATTCTTTTTGGATACGTTGTTTTTAAAAACTTATTCTGTAGACTTATTTTTGCAGATGTGTGATGCTTTGATGTTTAAATGAAGTTTCCCAAGCCTTCAGGTAGGCCCAAGTTTTGATATTATAAAAAAGACTGATATTATTTTTTAAAAAGGCTCAGCTTTTGGAAGACCTCACCCTGAATTCTTCTGGAAACTCTATTTGTAGTTTTCCCTAGTGAGGTTTTATTGCTAACTTATTTAAAGTGAGGTTTATTGTTTATTTATTTTCAAATTCTGAAGGGAAATCTTCAGCATAAAGTCTTAGGAAGAGAATTATTATAGTTGAAGACTAAAGGTGTGCTTTTGTTAGCTATGCAAACAAAACAAAACAAAACCCTTCATGTGTATGTCCCCTTTCATATTCCTGCGGTGTGGGTGGGAACATGTCCCTACAGCCTTACCATCATTGTTGTCAAGCTTTTGAATACTTCACAATCTGGTGATCAAGAAGTAGTCTCTTTATATAGTTTCAATTTTATGAGTGAAACTGTGCATCATCTTTATCTTAGTTGAAGGACGTGGTGATTCACATCTCTTTAGGGAAATGGACCGTGTCTTTGGCTATTTAAAATATGTTTCAGTCTTTCTGTTTTGTCTGTATAGGTACCTTAAATAATTTCACTTAGTTTGTTATTTACCTTTTGTGATTTTGCCATTCGTGTAATTAGGTTTATTGTGTTTGCTCTCTTGTATTTGAAATTTAAGTTGCAGTTGAAAGCCTTCAGCCGACACTCATCTTTCAGAAGACTCCACTCTGAGTTCTTCTGGAATTTGACAAGTTAATAGAATTCTTAGCTCCTTTGGAGTTTATCTTTGTAACTCTGAGGAATGGACATAATTTTACCTTTATTCCAAATGTTTTTCTAATTGCCCCACTGTGATTATTGGACAATTTGTTTGTCACAATAAAACCTATCAGTTTTGTATAATGAATACCTGCTTAATAGTAAAAATAAATTAAAATTAGTTCCATCCCCCACACACATAAAACAGGGAAAACCCACATTAAATTCTTCCATCAAAAATTGTGTATCAAAAAGAAATAATGGCACTTACTACAGTTTGATAAGATTAAATATAACTTGTTAAAAGATGAAAATAAACTGTTTCTTAATCTGAGAACAAGCTCCATCTGGAGTTGAAAGAGTCACGATAACCCCCCTTTGACCACACTCTAGCTGTTCTATCCCTGAACTTTGTGTTCCTTCTGTTCATGTGCCAATGACACTTTGTTCAAGGCAGAGACTGTGCTATGGCTGAAGGGCAGGGCCGGGTTCTGTCGTCTCATACCACAGTCCATCTCATGCCTGTTCTTTCTCAGCGTTTCCCTAGCTTGGGAAGTTTTCCATGTGAACAGTAGTGTTCATTTATCGAGTTCTAGGGCTTGAGGTGAGCAAGGACTTGTTTTATTGGAATTTAATTAAGTCTGCAGATTTAATTCATTAGATCCCTTGGAACTGGAGTCACAGACAGCTGAGCCAGTCAGTTTGAGGGCTAGGAACAAAACTTAGGACCTCTGAGAGAACAGCACACGTTCTTCAATGTTGAGCTTTCTTTCCACCCCCTTGTTTTCTTGTTTTTATTCTCAAACATCTAATCTCTTAATTCCATTGTAAATGAAAGTTTTTTAAATTATATTTTTAAGCTGGTTTTTATCTGCCTCTTTTCACTTGATATTTTAAAATATAATTTTATTACTTATAATATATAATCCTGATATATTAATGCTTTGAAATTTGCTTAATGCATACTACAATTTACTCTAACAAACCAAAAAGACTTCCTCATAAAATATATTGCTTTAGTGAGGTGACCTATAATTACGTTATTAATTGTGTGTTGTTTCTCGTAAATGTAACCAGCTATTAAACATAGCATGTTTCTAAAGTTAGTTTAGAATTATTTACCTCGGTTGTGTTAAATTTTAATTTCAAGCATGTAATTAAGAAGGCTTACACTCAGAGATGGGTCAGTTCAGGTTCCTGTCAGACTGCAAGACTGCTCTTTTTTAACAGTAACCCTTGCATGCTAATTCTCAATAGACACCATCCAAGGGACATCAAACACAGGTGTTTGTTTTCTGGGCTGAAAAAGAACCAGCAGAGATATTCTTCCATCTGCATTAAATTACTCTTTTTGCTGTGACAAAATGCCAGAGAAAAGCAAGAAGGAAGGAAATATTTATTTTGACTCACAGCTTCAGTTGGTTTCAGTCCTGAGGGGCAGGGTGAGAAGAGCATGGTAGGAATCAGTAACAGAGGGTTCTCACACCACTGTGGGCCAAGAAGCAAAAGAACTGGGGCCAGAGCCTAGTTCTCATGACGTACTTCTGGGATTCGGGCCTCACCTCTAGAGACCAGCCACCAGAAAGCAAGCCTCCAGGGCTTGAGCCAGTGAGTCAGAGCATTTCTTCTCTCTTCAGTTTCCTTCAGTGACTCCCATTTATTTCAGCCAACTGACCCCTTCTATGCCAGCTAAGTTGTGAATATGTATTAACAGACAAGTTCACAGTATTTGGAATTGCCACAAAACCCATAAAGGTTTCAGATAAATTATAGTTTTATACACAGCACTTGCACATATTAATGAAATGCAGTACTGAGTACAATGGTACATCACATAGTCATTTCTGTCAGAGATAGACCACATTCATGACAGTGGCAGGCAGCAGCTTCGTGTATGTGGTGATACCACATAGCTTGAGGACATTATTTTCACATGTGTTTGATCTGGTCTCACATTAGTTTCTTCATCACAACACGGAAGCCTATAAAACCCACGGCTAACATTGCCAGTAAGAGACTCAGGGAGTGAGCTGGAAGCAAAACTGAAAGTAAAAGTCAGTGATTTGTATTGCTCATCAGGTGGGCATGTCCTGGTCCATCTCGGCTGTGACCCTTGAAGAACAAGAGCAAAGTGGTAACACTTGTTAAAAGATAGGCTTCATGAAGGCAGTGACACCAACCAAGTCCCAGAAGAAACTGTATCAGTTATGGAGCCAGTATTAGTGGCCTGTGTGGAGTACAGCGAAGCGCTTTTCCTCTAGCCATCATGATGGTGAAGAGCAAAAGGCTTGTTTGTAATGTCCAATGAAAAGGCTAAATGGATCTATAGATGGAACTACGATATTGTGTTGGCTACTAGCTCTGGGCGGTTTTTAATGACTTAGGAATTAGACAATCTACAGTCTGAAACTGAGTCGTGGGTCTGGAGGCCTTTACCACTTAGGTTTGTGTGAATACATATGTGCATTTGCAGAACGGCAAGACAGCAAACTTACTTAACAGCATATTTCTCAGAAGACTCTCCTATTGCCAAGAGCCTCTGTCATAGACAGTGTTTCATACAGAGATAGATTTAAAGAGTTTGTAAGAGCTCCTTTCATGCCCCTTCTCTGGGGGGGGGGCTCCAAAGTACAGGTTGATACCACTTGCCCTGCACGATGACCTGAGCTTAACTCAGCATTATTAGAGACCAATTTGGCTGTAACACCTAAACTTTTCTGTAAGACTGTCTTTCATATGTATCACATATGCCTTCTTTTGAAAGTTTTATAGGTGAAGCTGGAGAGATGCTCAGTGGTTAAGAGTACTTGCTGCTCTTTCAGAGCACCTGGGTTCAAGTTCAAGGACCTACTCTATGGGGTGCCCCAGGAGATCCTGATACCCTCTTCTGGTTTCTTCGGGTTCTGCATGCATGTAGTGCACAGGCATACATAGAGTCAAACGCATAAAAATTCATAAATAAATTATTTGAAAGTTTTATCTGCTATCAGCCCTCTATGTTTCTCTGTCTCTGCTTCTCTGTCTTTGTCTCTCTTTCTCTCTCTCTCTCTCTCTCTCTCTCTCTCTCTCTCTCTCTGTGTGTGTGTAGGTGTGGGTGTGTATTGGTCATCAAATTGGGAGCTTTGTTTATGCATGCTAGGCAAACACACTGAAGCTGATATATTGTAGCTGAGCTCATTCTCTACGGAATAAAAAGGCCCTGGTGAATCTGAACTGGAAGAGTGGGAGAGGCATGTGAGGCATTGGAGGGAGGAGAGGGGAGGGGGGAGAGAATGATGTAAATACAGTATTCATATATGATATTCTCAAAAACTAAATACGTAATTTTTTTTTTTTTAAGAAGAAAGCCCTTGGAACTTATTTTTAGGTCTGTTTCTTTTCAAAGTGTAGGAATCACAATTTAGTAAAAGCCACATCTCTAGGTACACTATGAGTGAGAGCTGATTTGTATTTGGCAGAAGCTAAACTCATCTCAGTACTTGGTTTTAAAATCCATCTGGCTGTTCAATATGGATCCCATCAACTGATAAACTACACCCTAGCCATGCTGGGTACTCGGAGATAATTTGCAAAGAATCAACACCAATTCTTGATTACAGTTTGAAAAGATTCATTCAAAATCTCTATTGTATTCCTAGTATAACAGCACCCAAATAATACCCCAATTTTAATATTAAATGGGCTCCAGAGAATTAGAATTCTTTGTCCTATTTGCTCATTGGTTTATTCGATGTGTATAAAACCTCAGTCCTATATCAGAAAATATCCTAGATGTTAAGGACTCTGAGGTGAGCATTGCAGTGTTCCTCGAGTTGACAGTAGAAAGTGTCTTTGTACAGTGACCCAAGGCAACCAGAGCAGCTAAAAGAATGAGGCAGCTTGTGAGCAGTTCCCTTCTCCTTGATATGAAGATGCCGTTGTTACTTTTGGTTGATGTCCAACCAACACCCCACCTTCATCTCTTTCTCTCTCACAGCACTCCAAAGCTGTTTTACAGGGTCCTCGGGTTACAGGTAAAGGAGACCAAATAGAGTAGTCTACACAAAGAAGGTACTCATTTAAAAAGTATAAACATATATGTTCGAATCTGTGGAAGAGGTAACATACGCCCCAGCCCCACCTTCTTCTGCTTCTGGAAGATTCAGAAACTTCTACAAAGAGAAGTTCCTTTCCTCTGTCTTGGACACCACTCAAACACTAATACCCTAGCTCTGAATTTCAAACTCTTGAGAAGAAAAATCCAAATGACCTAGCCAATATTTTTCTCAGACACATGAAAGGTCAGCTTTTGCCTACAGTCCCATATTTTCCTGGATGCTGCAAATGACAAATCTATGAAAACAATATAATTATGGGAAACATATCCGGTGCTTATCTATTTGTCCTCCACATAATTCTTGGTATAACACAGCTACAATTCTATATCTTCAGAGAAAAATTTTCTCACACACTCTGTCGTAGAGTCTGTAGTAAATGGTAGGCAAGTTTGGACACTGTGGGGTTCTGTGGAGTATTCTGCCATTGAAGCAAACATCACTTTCACAAACAAGGGAGATTTCAGTTGTACTTATGTATTAGAGGAAAATACATTAACAGCCCTGTCACTACAATATCAGTTAAACAGAGTGCTTACTCTTTTCTATTAGCAATTAGTTGGATATTAAATATTAAAACTACAAAGTTTTCACTAAAATTCAGCTCAACTTAAATAATTTTGTTTAGAATATGAATTGTTAATTTGAGAATTTGTCACTTAAGACAAGGTGTCCATTGTGTTAATATGTTAGCTCACTAGGTGGAGGCAATAAGGTGGCTTAGTGGGTAAAAAGTACTTGCCAAGCAAACCTTACAACCCGAGTTCAAGTCCTGGAAACCACAGAGTTAGGATAGAGCAAATGAGAAGAGTGAGCACTCTGCTTCATTGGTATTTGAGTCCAGATATGGTCTAACATGAAATGGGAGCTTAATAAATTGAATAACATATTCTTGCTATTGTTGCTTTGTAAATAAAGATGATGACATTTTTGAAAAAAGAAAATCAAGAAATACTGTATAGGCTTCACTGTAAGAGACCATGGGAGTTTTGTGATAGTGGCATTTGGATTTCAAATCCCTTGAAATAGATCCTACAATCACAATAATTATCTATAGATCCATCACAATGATTAGACGTTACATGTAAGGTTCATTGTTCATTCTGAGCCTCTGTCTTGTTTTAAGGAAACTGTCCTATTGACAATTTCCATCTAAGCCTCAGCAGAGGAAAGATGACCCAAACTGAAACTAACAGAAATCAAGAACTACGATTCAGGAACCACCATCTGACAAGGCATTACTGCCAACTCACTGCAAACGTACTAAAATCTGACTCATACAAATATACTTATTAATTTGACTAAAACAGGAGGAAAGAAAGTTCTGGGATAACATGTCCCAAAGGCTCAGCAACCTGTCTTTACTTTCTTGTTCATCCAATGTTGAAGCGCTAGCTGAATGAGTAGACATGTCTAACATTTTCAAGTTAATTTCCTTCACTTTTTAAAAAACACATAGTCATTAATATATAAAACCATAGCTTTGTATACACATATAGGTGCTATTATTTAGGGATATATCTGTTCTAATGTTTTGTGCCCACAGAGGAAGTTGTCATGTAATTGAAGGAATCACCAGAGGGGCATTACTATCTGGGAGCATTTTCCTGAGGAACTGATGTTATAAGACACCCTGATACTCTCACCATATCTTTCAGCTTCCTTATCTGTCTCGTTCTGTGCTGAAAACTTTGATATGTCCATTCATTTATTCATGATGTTTATTTTTGCCTGAGATGCTCTTACCCATGTGCCTGGGAAAGTTTCTATCTTACAAGTTCAAGTTGGGGTCAACTCCTAGGAAGCTCCCTTGTCCTCCTTCCCACGGTGTGGGAACCCCCTCCACCCCGAGAGACTCATCTATTAATTCACTTCTGTGGCAGATGAGTTTTTAAGTGCCGTCCTTTCCAAAAGAACATCAGCTCTTCAAGGAGAAGGACTTTGTTTCTAACATGCAGCTCAGAGCCTTACATACAGAAGGTTCTCAAATGCGTATTGGATGTGCAATGAGTTTCTAAACTAAGGAAACATCTGAAAAATCGGCCCTGATTCTCATACCACATGCTGCATCATGTTAACATTGAGTTATACTTGTCAGTATTATATTTTTAAATCTTAATGTTGGAAAGAGTTTTACAGGGGCTGGAGTGATGGCTCTGCAGTTCAGAGCACTGCTGTACCAAAGGATCTAGGTTTGGTTCCCAGCACCAACATAGTGACTCAACACCATACATAACTCCAGTTCTAGAGACTCCGATGCCCTTCTTCTGACCTTCTCAAGCACCGCATGTACACATGGCATACAAACACACAAGCAGACAAACGCTCAAATACACAAAATAAACATGTCTAATTCTTTAAAATAAGGAATTTTACAAGATTATTGATACTGAAATTTAAAGTGATTATTTAATTAAATTAGTAAAATATATTTTTAGTAATAATCACATGAAAAGAAGTTACAAGTCAAGGGAGTTATATGTTTTAAAGTTCAGGTAGCCTTTTCTATTAATAATTGGGTTTTAAATAATAAATAAAGTACCTTTTTTTATAACAAATGCAAACACAGAGGGACATGAGGTAAAATAATGAAAATTTGTCTCCTAATTACACAGTTGATTTTCTTTTCAGATATGTTTATGATTTAAAATGTATTTTTGCACACACATTCAACCTCCATCAAGTAACTTTTCCCTTCCATTTGTAACTAAATAAAAATTTTAACCATATTGTTATGTAACTTGCTCTTTTCAGTTAGAAATATAATTGGAAGACTAGGAAATAGATCAGTGGAAAGACTGAAGTCCTGATTCCCAGCATCCAGGTAAAAGCTGGGCATAGTGGTGCACATTTAAAATGTTAGATTTAATTATGCAACTGTTTTGCTTGTATGCATGTATGGTCACCAGATGTAGATCTGGTGGCTCCAAAAGTGAAAAAAGCATATCAAATCCCCTGGAGCTGGAGTTATGGTTTAAATCACCATGTGACAGTTGGGAACTGACCCTGAGTCTCCTGCAAAAGCATTAAGTGCTGTTAACTGTTGACATACCTCTTCAGGCCCACAGTGCACATTTTTCATTCTAGTGTAGAATGAAAGTAGTAGTGTAGTGTAGTGTACAGAGGAACTTATGGAGACCAGCTAGCCTAGCTGGTTCAAACCCTGGGTTCAATACAAAACAGTGTCTCAAAAATGAAGGTGGAAAAAAGACAGGGGAAGACACCTCAAACACACACACACACACACACACACACACACACACACGAGAGAGAGAGAGAGAGAGAGAGAGAGAGAGAGAGAGAGAGAACTTGAGAACTTGTAATCTTTCCAGGACATATAAATACCATGTATAAAGGCATTTTCAGAGTTGATTCTCAATATATAATTACAACATTCAACAAAACCAGTACTGTATTATCTCTGTAGCGAATCTCCCCTGAGAGATCTCACATCTGCTTCTGCAGGTGATCTCCTGAAATGTGGGTGTGGTCTCCAGATGCTTGGTTATCATGTTCCCACTGTGACATCACTTGGGAAGTCCAGGTTTATCCAGCTTATCCACGGACAGAAACTGCCCTGGGGATTTTCAGCTCTACTTCGTTTGGAAAATTTAGAAAATTATGTAGGAATTGCATCAAGAGAGCCTTTGATTTGAAACTCAATCAAGAGTCATTATTAACTTTCCTAAACATTCTTTAAGAGGAGGGTATGTGTGTATATAAGCACCCACTTTGTAAAAAAGAGCTGCAGGGCTGAAAACATCATTTCATGTTCAGTTGGTTTGGCAAAGTCCTAACCCACAATAAACAAGCTTCCATGTTACTAGGTAAATAAGAGATAGTCAAATTTCCTCACAAGTTCTATTTAGCATTTTATCTTGGCTCACTTGAGGAGAAAGATAGCTGTGTGGTGCATAACCTTCAAAGTAGCAGCGGGCAAGGCTGGAATCTACTGCTATAATAATTATTCAGACCTGGTGCTTCACAGTGCACATGCTCTGAAGTTTCCAGGGCTCTTAGGACAGAGACTAGCGAAGTAAATCAACAGAACTATTCTATAGTCTGTCTCTTTAGCTTTCTTGAAATGTGATACTGATATGATTCTTTGGGTTTTCTTATTCATTTGTTTAGTTTTTTTTTCTTCTAAAAGGAAGATGTTGAACTATGTGATCTAGTCCTAAAATTGTAATTTAACCAAACTATGACTTCAGCCAAAATTACACTTTAAAGTTAGCTGTGAGATGTCTCTCAATAATTTAGAACTAATGTGTGGCTCCTATTCCTCTCTCAGAGGTAAACTATGAACACTAAATTGGTCATGAAAATAAACTATTAATAGGTAAAAAATGAGTATCTCAAAATATAGGTTTTAACAGTCTCTATCTTCTCTGCTCTACACAACAGAAAGAAAAGGAAAGGCATAGGGAGTGGTGGGAGAATAAAATGAAGGGTAAAGTCAATGTGAGGTTATCCTAGCTCTAGGGTCCCAAACTTTGGAATCACCATTGAGCTTGCTCTGGTAGATGTGGCATGCTCAGCCAGTCTGCCTAGACATTGTCATCCCCTGAAAAAATAAAAGCATTAAAGATGTCATAGCAGACAAATCACAGAAGCAGCAGAGCTTCCTGGAAATAATGTTTCTCTCAATGGCATGCTCAGCTCTCAAGTGGCTGCAAATCTTTTCTTTGGGAATTACTGTTATCAAAGAAAAATGTTTTCATTCACTGTCATTGGCCATCAAGAACTCGGATGCTTGAAAATCCATGAGAACAGATAATTCATCCCATTGCCCAAAGGGTTTCAATCTCGCTGACACTGTCCAGGAAGCCCCCAACTCAGACTCAAATGGAGAACTTGGGATAAGAGGGACCTTATCTCTTGCAACTTTGTGGTTTCCAGGGAAACAAGCATGGACTCTGTATCATGGTGCAGAAGCTGAAGTTGAGCCATCACAATCTGTTCTGTCTTTAGCCTATTGAAGCATTGCTTTGTTTAATGTTTACATTAGTCCCATCCTTCCATAAACCCTACAATGTCATCTCTTTGGAGATGGCTTGATAAATTTGATCCTTCAGTCTTCAGTTCTATTCCTTTTAGTTTTAGGCTACCTGGCAGATACAGTAGGTACATCACAGTGGATCATGCTCTGAGAGACAGTCATAGTTCTCATTATTAGTTAATGCTATAACTATAAAAATATTAATTCTTGCTTATAGTAGATCTTCCTCATAAGATAGATCCGCTAGTTTTAAGCCTACAAAAGTGCCAAGGGCCTATATTACTCAATATGTAATAAATGATCACCTACCTGGCAAGCATGATAGGTGACAACTACAGCGATGATCTTGTGTAAGCACATAGTTCTCTAACTTCTATACATTCCAGAATCTTCTATTTCCCTTGACAATATATGATATTCTGAGCTGCAGAATTGAAAAAAAATTTGGTGGTAGAAGTAATAGAGTTGGGACCACAAATTTTGGTGAGAAAAATACTTCACATTTCATTAATCAGTGAATTTAAAAAGTTTTAGTTAGAGATAAAATGTTCATTGAACAATTTAGGGTTCATCTCAAAACAAAGACTCTGAAAATTATTAACATACATACATACATACACACACACACACACACACACTGGTTTTTATTGAGTGCTTTGTTTCTTGGAAATACTGGGAGACTGTGGTAGCAGCTCATGTGAGTTTTGGCTTGTGTATTATACTCAGCTATCAAATCAGGAAGCTCAGAAACCACTGCTTACAGCTATGCTCATATCCACCTAATCCATAAAGCAGAATGCACTGACTTTGGGTCATAATGGCCAGTAGTGTTTTCAACTGCTGACTTGGGGGAAAAATATAATTTTCAAAAATGTTGGCTTTGCATAGGTGATAGGCAACATGTTGGGAGTAGAACTCTGTTCAAATTGGCTGACAGGAAATACAAGACACTTTAATGAAATGCTATTACTGTCCAAAAGAGAGCAATGGTATAAATATTATAACTGAGATGGAATGTAGCCAGAAAGACTAAGAACTCTGCGTGGGAATGAGAAGTTGAGCATGGCAGCACAAGCCTGTGGTCCCATCCCTTGGGAAAAGAGGGAAGAGGATCAGGGGTCCAAAGCCAGTCTCTACTACATCATGAAATAAAGGGTTGCCTGGACGACTTGAGAGCCTATCAAAATGGAAGAGAACCAAAACTGTAATGAACATAGGTGTCATTTGCTTTATCTTCTGCCCTGATGAAAGAAAACAGCAAGCAACCATACTGTTGTGTTCAGTTCCTAGCATGTTATGCTTTGTGTTTGTTCCTTGCCTTGCCTTCTGCTCACCTGCCTATACTGCCTCTTTTTATGCAGGAAGGTGCAGGTTTCTCTCTGGAAATCCAGGTCATATGAGGCATTACATCAAGTCAGCATGCTCTTCGTTTCTTTGCCCAAACACACCATTCATCATCAATTTCTCAGTTACTTATCTCTAGAGAAAGCAGTGTCTCAAGCCTACCAGAAACTACATATCTTGACACTGCAGGCATCACATAGTTAGTGAGGTGGTGGCCTTTTTTATATTGTTCTTTTCTAAATGGCCAATGTCTCTGCAGTTCTCTGGTGCTTTCCTCAGTTTTGCAGAATGATTCGCGTGTGTTTAACCTAAGACAGGAAAAATTAATGTATGTATGTATGTATGTATGTATGGTTGGTTGGTTGGTTGGTTGGATAAAGGGATGGAGGATGGAAGGATGAATGGATGGATCAATAGGTCTAAGCCAACACCATATGCATGCACTTTCAGTAAGAAATCCAGTCCAGAAATTTCCCCTAGGTTTCTGTCTCCTCATTGGCTAGAACACTTACTGGCACCATCTAGTGGTCATCATATTTTTCTGGGCACATGGTGCCCGTAAGCAAAATTAAGAAATAAGAGACAAGATTTAAAACTAAAAATACATGCTACAAAATTCTAGAATTATTCTAGCAAAAAGGCGAATCAGAGGCACAAACATGAGTATGAAAGTTATGTATTTTATTAATCTAATAAAATTATTTATCAATTCAACAAGTATCTATTAAACACTCCAGAGTAAGAATTCTACCCAGATCCATTCTAATGGGATCTAATGCAAATCAAATAATGATGATAATCTCACAATACACTTTGGTAGCATGACAGACTGGTCAAACTCAGCTAGTTCTTCCAAAGATTATATTGACTAAGAACGCATGGATAATCAAAGATATTGGTTAATATAGTTAAAGCAGGGGCCTTCCTCAAATGTTGGGTCAATTAATAGCTGAAAAGTCTTTTCCTAAGTTTAAAAACAAATTGTCTTAAGACAGAACTCAAAGGCTGAAAAGAAAGACCCCCTCCTCATCTTTGCCTTTGGTGATTCAACAAAAAGATCATTTGCAATTTCAAACTTGATGTGATGTCTGCCTTTCTCTGACCACTGATTAGTAAAGTGTGTGAAATCCTCTCCCATCCCTTACCAAGCGTCTCTTCTTCCTTTTGGATGAATTGTTTACCTAGAGCAATGGAGACTTCTTAGATCAGAAATGCGACTCAGATTCAGAATGAACAACACATGAGAGACAGCTACTAGAACAGCTATTAGCAGACTTAGAGCCGCAGAGCACACATTAGACATCTGTTGTCATGACTGCCAAGGGACTGCCCAAACCTTATCACACTGGAATTTAGTTGTATTGGTTACTCTTTTTTTTTTAATTTTTTCCTACTTTCTTTACATTTCAAATGTTCCCTCCTTTCCAGATCTCCCCTTGCAACCTCCCCATTTCCTCCCTCCTCCCCCTGCCACTATGGGGGTATTCCCCGACCCATCCACCCACCACTCTCGTCTTCCCTCCTTGGCATGCTCCTATACTGGGGGATCTAACACTCTCAGGCCCAAGGGCCTTTCCTCTCCCTGATGGATAACAAGACCCTCCTCTGCCACATTTGTGGCCAGCACCATGGGTCCCTCCATGTGTATTCTTTGGTTGGTGGATCAGTCTCCAGGAGTATCGGAGGATCAGGCCAGTTGCCACTGTTGCTGCCTCCCTGGGGATGCAAACTCCCTCAGCTCCTTCAGTCCCTTCTCCAATTCCTCCATCTGGGACCTCACACTCTGCCCTGCTGTTGCTGCGAAGTGACTCTTGGGTATTTCAAACTTTTGGGCTTATGACCACTTTACAGTGAGTACATACCATGTTCATTCTTTTGTGACTGCGTTACCTCGCTCAGGATGATATTTTCAAGATCCATCCATTTGTCTGCGAATTTCATGAAGTCATTGTTTTTAATAGCTGAGTAGTATTCCATTGTGTAAATGTACCACATTTTCTGTATCCATTCCTCTATGGAGGGACATCGGGGTTGTTTACAGCTTTGATGACTACTTACTTGGCTGAGGATCACAAAAATCTTTTGTGATATAATAATGATTTTCTCCATGAAGTATCTTTATGTAATTTTAAAATTAAACTTCTGTGTGTAAATATTTTGCTTGGCTGTATGTCTCTATATGCATGAGTGTGTGTGTGTGTGTGTGTGTGTGTGTGTGTGTGTGTGTGTGCACCCAGTGCTCCAGAGACCAGAAGAAAGCACTATGTCCTCTAGAACTAGAGTTACAGATGGTTATTAGCTTCCATGTGGGTGCTAAGAATCAAACCCTGCTCCTCTGGAAGAGCAGCCAGTGCTAACCACTGAACCATCTCCTCAGCCACCAAAGATCAGATGTATCTTTGATAGGATTCAATCAGCCTGTTTAAGACTATACTAGTTAAAAAGTAAACAACACTACAGAATTTTGCCTTCACTCTGCTTTCTTCCAAGGCTTGGCTACCTTAGCTTTAGATGAGGTCTCTCCCAGGTACACTATGATCATGGGTTATCGCTATTGTTTGGGTATTGTTGGCATATGTTCCCCAAAAGCTCACTCAAACAAACCTCTTTTCTTTATACATTATCCAATCTTGTGTGTTTTTCTACAGACTTCTAACACTGGGGCTGTCCGTGAAGAGTAGAGTCAGAAACCACTACATTTAAAAAAATCATCAAATTAACTTGGAAGCCATTGTCTGATTCTTGACTGCTGAGTGAGTGCAATTCATTTTATCAGCAAAATAACAAGAATTTTAATAGAATTATAAATGTATTAGTTAGCTGAAGCACAGCATTTTCTTTTACGTACACAATTTCCATAACATCCTTGAATGATAATTTATTGATTTCACAAAATAATTCATTGGTGTTTTCTTTTTTTTTTTTTAGAAAGTTTAATTACTTTGAATACTACTCAAATGTTAAGCAACTGCCTTCTGAACTTACATGGCATCATAAGTTTTATCCTTTGGAAATAGGAAAAATAAGTTTCTCACAACACTTTGGTGGTACATTTTCACCTGCCTTAAACTCTTAATGATTGTTTAATAATATCTTAAGGCTGGAGAGATGGCTCAGTGGATAAAGGGCCTACTGAGTTAAGTGTGAGGGCATGGGTTCAAATCCCCCATACTCAAGTATAAAGTTGAAAATGGTAACATCCCTGTAACCACCAAAAATTAGAGGTAGACAGAGATAGACCCCAGGATCTTCCTGACCAGCCTGTCTTCCAAGTTGGTGAATTCCAGGGCCAGTGAGAGATAATAGATATGGTAGAGAATGATTGGTAAAGAAATATCAATATCTGCATTTGGCCTCCACAATGCACTAATAGGCACCTAAACATGTGCATGCACAGAAATACACATATATACACACACAGATACATACATATGTGCATACACACACACACACACACACCATGCTACACTGGGTCATTCTCATGATAGTAAGTTATTACAAAGAGTGATCTGGACTCTGAATTTATCTGGCTTCCTGTGTTACCACCTTATCTCTTCTGCATGGTGTTTTTCCCCATACACATACACATGTAGACATACACACTCATACATACATACATACATGCATGCATGCATGCATGCATACATACATACATATATATATTCACAAACACATCTATACATACACACACAGAGTACAAAAAACAAAATAAATAAATAAAATTTAAACTCTCTTAAATGTCTTGAGTTTTAAATATCATCACAGTGTTAGATAAATCTCTGTAAAGAACTCTAAAATGTCAGCATTTGTTTAAAGAAGTGGTCAGAATTCTGTTGTCCATATTCCAGGTGGGGCCCTAGAAACACTGTCTATCATCTGAGCTCTCCATGTGATTGTCATGTGCATTTAGGGCCAAGACCTGAAAGTGTATGCCCTAGCTCTGATCTCAGAACCTTCAGTGTGGAGACAGCTTCCAATAGACACTACAATTCTGCCAAGACAACTGAAGCCAGACACAGGAGTTTAATGCCCGATGCAGATGCATCTGAGCTCATTTGTGCTTTATCATCGGCCAACAGCTATGGATTCTTTCTATGAATTTCCCCTAAGTTATACTGTACTGATGATTCTGTACACATGAAGTCTATTTAGGAACCTATGCCCACATGTATTTGCTTTTTGGGTTTTGGAGTTTGTTTTGCTTTTGCTGTTATATTTTGTGTTATTTATTGACTGTAAGCACATTAGTAGAGGTGTCAAATAAAAAAGACATTGATCACTAGGCAACTGCTAAGCTTGGAGTTAATTATAGTGCTTTTTAATCAATTCTTTTATTGGATTTCCACACCAACCATATGGAGAGGATAATAACATTACTCCCATTTTATAGGTAAGTAATTTGAGGCTTTGGAGTAGATTAGGTCTATTCTCCTAGTCTGTCAAAATAATTTTAGTACACTTATTCCATGACTAGTCCAAATCCTGTCTGTATGTGTACATGCTGACATATGTCAGCTTTTCATCAATACTCACAGATACCATCTATATGTTTAATAATTCAGACAACCATAAAAATATGAAAGAAAGAATCTCAGTACTGTGTCCCATCACTAGAGACCTCCACCCCAATGCTATAACCAGCATGTGGGACATATTCATCAAGATGGACACCACTTCTTCTTTTATAAAGTTTGTTTCCCCAATAAGCCCCTCAGTCTACCTGATGAACTCGATCCAGAAACACTTTCATGAGCCAGGTAGTATCTCCAGAAATGACCTCATCTCTCTGGGGTCACCCTGTCACCACACTGTGACCATCCTTTCAAGATATGGTCCTAGAATTTTGTCCAGTACTAACAGTTCTGATCTATTAAGTTTGCGGAGTCTAATTCACTATGTATTGAACTCTGCTTTCTTTCTTTGTTTCTTTGTTTCTTTGTTTCTTTGTTTCTTTCTTTGTTTCTTTCTTTCTTTCTTTCATTCTTTCTTTCTTTGGATAGCTTCCATGCTGTCTGCTTTTGGCCAACAATTACTTTTTGGCAGGTGTGAAAACTCAGTTTTTTGTCCTAATTTGCTTCATACACCAAAGAACAGACCACCTTTGATCAGCTTTATGGGATAAATTTCATCTTTTTCAAAAATTCCCAACAAGCCTTGGCTTCCACAGACTAACCTTTCTCTAAGCTGCCTTGTCTATGGAGACTGCTGAAGTAGGAGGATGCTCTGCTTGTCTCTGAATCTGTCAACATTAGATCACCTGCCTCAGGGGATGGGCAAATCACTTCCTTGTTCTTCTTACTCAAAACTCAAACTCTCTCTTGTAATTTCCCTTCATATTTTCCTAATATTTAGTTTTGCATCCCTTTCAAGTTTCAGCTCATTCTGGGTGGTAGCCTTTCTGACACCTTAAGCTCATAATTGTATGCTAAGTGGAGTTTTGGCCCAAAACTCTGAACACACAGCTAGCTAAAACGTTAGAAATAAATTCCACCACCAAGAGGAAATGTGTTATCTCCTCCATCTCTCTCCTTTTGTGAACAGGTCGTAAGACCACCTTACACTAAATTCAAAATTTGCTACATGTGAAATAACTCTTCTCAGAACTTTCTCAACACAGTCACCTTCTTGTTTTTTCCAAAAGCTAGACAGTGGTCAGGGTCATGAGTCACACCATAGATTCTGATCTTATATTGATGGCTCTTTGTAGCTGTCTCAGCTAATTCTCTAGTAAGCTGAACAAGACAGTGGTCTTTCCAGTGCTCCAGAATCTGACTGGAAAATCCACCATGGCTTTCTCAATGACAGGATGGGAGAGGATCACAGGCAGGCTGACATTATTGACTCTGTCTTCCAGGAACCCAGAGCAACATGAGGAAACACTATAGGCCACTGTGGTTTGTCAAACTCAGGAAAAGACTTCTCATTTTACAAAGAAGACTTTTATTCCAGAAAATCACGTCAAAACCACTACTATTTAAGACTCTCTCTTACCAACAGCCAAAACCAATGGTTTTGGAAGAATGGGTCATTTCAAGTTCACTTTGTAAGCCAAATCATTGAGAAGACCACAGAGAAATTAGGGATGGTAACTATAAAGTCCCAGACAGATAACCTCTAAAGATTCTCCAGCCTCCACTCTACAAATACAAGAATGAAAGTTTGTGTACCACAATCAGTAGAAGCCCTTCTTGGGTGAACGATCAGTCCTAAGCCACGTGCTCTTGGCACCATACTAACCTATAGAATTGTCTCTCCCATTTATTTGCCATCCCATGCTACACTATCTGGGATGGATTCTCACAGGTCTCCTCTCCTGTGTGTTTTAAAGGTCCCATGTAGTCACTTAAAGAAGGAGTAAGCTCCATTTTATTTTCCTACTCTGGGTCTGCTAAGTGAGCCATGACATTTTTCCAGGTAGCTTGAGGTAGAATGAGGGGTCAGGCATTCTTTTGTAAAGTTCAAAACAGTTACTGAAGTAGAGGGTATATGCAGACAAGTGCATATTTATGAAGATATCGCTCAACAAAGTTTCATCAACTGATAAATCATTTGATTATACGCTCCAAACCAGAACCTCCATGTGCTTTCTGAACTCTCTCCTACCCTCAAGTGTCTCCAAACAGACATCCGTTTGACCTGTTAGTGAGCTTTGCATACACAGATTCATGAAGTTCACATGCTGTATCTTGGTGCTTTTTTTTTTCAACAACATATTTATGAGATTCATCCATATTGATGTGGGTAGCAGTGTGCCATTTTGTTATTGTTGTTGCTGCTGCTGCTGCTGCTGCTGCTGCTGCTGCTGCTGCTGCTGAATTACCTTCCATGTGATGAGTATTCTGGATTGCTTTCTCTCTTTTCTTGTTGATATGCAATGGTAATTTCTAGTTTGGGTTTATTACAAATAACTCTGCTGCGCATCTGCGTCCCTTCCCATGATCATACATATCCAGTTTTGTTGCAGAAATACTTGGGAGTGAAATTGCTAGATGGTAGGATGTATTCACGTTCAGTGTATAGAACATTGCTTCTTTTTCCATTTCTTTATATTTCTCCCTCTATTTGCCTCCTTTTTAAGAAGATGAAACTCACACATGCTGTCCAAACACATTTATAGGAAAAGGACATACTTCTATAAGCTCAGTGGTAAGAAGCTAGCCAGCCTTAAGCCATTCCTTAGATCCCCTGAGAGGTCACTGCAAATCCAGCTTCTTAAACTTCTGTTCATGATTCTACATGGATTTACGTAACTGAATGTGGGAACTGCAAAAATATGGCAACAATCTTAAGTGCTCAGTGACCAAAAATTAATTCTAAATCAAGCATATAATAAATCCAGGGTATTTAGGGAAACCCTAACTTGATTTTCACTGTGTAACTTAACTGCGGCCTTGGTTTGGAACACAAGCTATGTACCTTGCACAGTGCATGCTATCCCACCATGCAGCAGCAGCGCATTCTGCCTGAAGCATCTTAGCTCAGACCGGGACTATTTGTGAACTGCAGTATCTTTGCTGTACATAGAAAGATTTCTGCACTTATACAAATACTATATGGTTTAACTATGAAGAAATAAGACTTTTGATACTGTCCTACCATCATTACAGCCCAACATGTAAATATCAAATTATTATATCTTTATACTAGACTGATTTTTTTAATTGTTGAACTTTGAAAAAGAGGAGCTTTTTAAAATTAATTTTGGCTTGAGATTAGGGTAGAATTTCCAAAATAGTGAAGTCTTACTGTGTGTCTGCTTCTTCACAGGGGGTGCTTGGGCTCTGCCTACACTCGCTGAGAGAAGGCAGAGCAAGGTCTGAAGCAACAGTCCATAGCTCATGTCTTCCTTCACTGGACTGAAAGAGGAAACAGTGGAGTCTGGGAGGAATGTTGTGGTTTCAGGTCTCCTCTCTGGGTACCCAGGCACCTCCAGTGGAGTCAGGAAGTTGGGGGAGGGGGGTCTGTGGTTTATGTTTCCCCTCCAGATTTCTGTGCACCAAACAGAAAGGAGAAGCAGAGCCCTGAATGGGAGGAGCCCTTTCTGGCTGTCTGATTGGGAGTGAGGGCCAAGTATTCCAGAGGAGGTGGAGGGGAGAAAGCCTTCCTTGGGTGTCTTAGACCAGGCTCTTTAGTTGAAAGCCTTCTCCTAGCAGCTCTCTGTAATGATCCTTGCTTGTTCGTACTGGTTTATTTGATGGTGGATGTAAATGCATACACTTTACTAGGGGTGAACTAGACATTAAATTCCTTTTGCAGGATTCCCACAAAGGGAAGCTCATTGGCTGAAGGCTCAGGGCTATATAGATACCTCATTAGCATGGTAAAGAACTCCAGGTGTTATGCTACTTGACTCAGTGCCTATGGTCCTCAGCAGGTTGCTGTGTACCTTCCCGGGAAGGTACACAGAAAGGTAGGGAGTGACTCCACTCCTACTGGATTGGAGATTCCCTGGGGTCTGAGCTCACTCAATCTTGCCAGTTTTTATGTCTGTCTGGCAACATGGTCCCAGGTACCCTACATAATCCTAAACATATTTCTTCCATTTTTGTACTGTTTATTTATGCAAAGCAGTATCCTCAGCATTGATAATTATAAAATAAAATACTGATAAACACTCGGGAACATTGGAAACTTTCTACACCCTACATTATCAAACATTCACTCCAGACTTAATGCTTCATATGACAATGAATAAGCATATCTGTCTTATCTGCTTTTCTACTGTTGTGATAAGACCCCATTACAACTTGTAGAAGAAAGAGTTTGTTGGGACTTATAGTCCATGATTATCATGGCAACGAGCATGGCAGCAAGCAGACAGGCAGGCACAGTACCAAAACTAGCTGAGAGCTCACACCTTGAGATACAACCAGGAGATAGAGAGAGCTAGCTGAGACTAGCATAGTCTCATAGAATGGCATAGACTTTCAAAACCTTAAAGACCCTCCCCGTAACACATCTGCTCCAACAAGACCATGCCTCCCAATCCTTCCCAAACAGTTCCTCCAACTGGAGACCAAGCATTCAAACATATGAGCCTATAAGGGGAATTCTCTTTCAAAGCATCACAATATTTACCTCATTAGTATACTTTTATCTATCTTAGTATATGTTTATTTTTTAACTTGAATGGCAAAATTTATATATGTACCTTATAGTTTTAAAAATATTTTTATTAATTCTTTGGTGATTTCGTACATTGTATTTTGATTCTATTTATCAACCTTCACAGTTCCTCCCAGGTCCACTCCACATTTCATACCCACTCAACTTTTTGTCATTTTTCTTAAATCAATCCAGTCTATTGTTGTTGTCTATATACTCTTAAGAGTATGGCTATTCAGTGACGTGAAACCTAATGGGGCCACACCCTTAGAGAAAATTAATGTTCCCTTTCACAGCAGCTCTCAATTAACACTAGCTCCTCAGCTCTAGGGATGAGACTTTGTGGCCACTTCTTCACTCCATGTCGGAATTTCGTATTTCATATCTGCCATGAGTTCATATGTACACCTTCCCTGTTATGTTCAGAAAACGGTCGCTCACCACCTCCGGCTCTTACAGTCTTCTATCCAATCTCCTGAGGTGGTTCCTGAGCCTTGAGAAGAGGATGGAATAATACATTTAGAGCTGAGTGCTCTGCGGCTTTATGAGGAGTTGTGGGTCTCTATGTTAATCACCATCTACTACAAAATGAAGCTTCTTTGTTGAGGGTTGGGAGATGCACTAGTGTGTGTATATAATTATAAGAAGTCTTTAGAAGTCAGTTTAATGCTGTCTCATTAGCAGACTAGTAGTAGTTTATGATCATCATGGTGAGAAGCATGGTGGTAGTAGGTAGGTGGGCATGATGCTAGAGCAGTAACTGGGAGGTTTCATCTTATCCACCACTAGAAGCAAAGACAGCAAGAATGGGTCTGGTGTTGGCATTTGAAACCTCAAAACTTACTCCCAGTAACCCACTTCCAACAAGGCCATGCCTCCTAATCCTTCTGAAACTGTTTCACCAGCTACGACAAAACGTTCAAACATTTGAGCCCATGACACCATTCTCATCAAGCCACCACAAGAAGGATGAGTCAATGGTGGCTTTGTTCAGGATCTGAGTTACAGAGCTCCCTAGCTAGCTCTCTTGAACTTTGCCCTTGGTGTCTACAGAATCAAGACAATCTTATCTTTCTGAAGCATGCCCTGTGACTCAGACCACATAAGCATCAATCGCCTAGTTGAGCAGATATAAAATCTTGCAAGTGTTGATAGATGATACCTTCTTTCCTCACCTCATGGTAAACTAACTGTGAAAAAGTATTTGAGAGGTGCTGATTTCCCCATCCAGGTTGTAGGACAACTTAACAGGAGGGTCAGAAAGGTGTACAGAAAGATGATTGGGGGGGGGCAGAGAAATGAGAAGTAGCTGGGGGTCTACACTGATGTGCAAGTTTAAAGTCTCTCACAGAACACAGACAAAGACAGAATTCACATGATCTGAGGGTGATTTTCAGCTCGCAAGTCTCCCAAATGAAGGCACTGAAGAGTGAACTAGCTTGAACTAGACAAACTAAGTCCAAATTCCAGCAAAACAACTGAACCAGGTGTCACCACAGCTAGAGATGATATCTACAGCAAAGTTAGCGAGGTCTAAGGCTTAACAGTCAGTTGAGAGGATTCTAAATTAATGACGAAAGCTGGAAACACAGGGTTATGCTATGGGGGTTATTCAGATTGGCTGTCATAATTGTGTTTACCTCTTACTTGGGCGAGGGAGGGGAGGGGAAGGGGGGGAGAGAGAGAGAGAGAGAGAGAGAGAGGGAAGCAGACACAGAAAGACAGACAGAGAGAGACAGAGAGAGACAGAGAGAAGCAGAGAGACAGAGATCCTCTGATGAGACAAAAAAATAAATCTAAAATGTAATGTTAGCATCCAGCCTCTGCTTAGGTCTGACTGCAGCAGGTACCAGACTAAGAGGGGTATTTTGTAAATCTCTAGCTAACAGACTTCCCAGTTCTGGAATATCTCTCCTGGGAAAAGAGTTAACAACAAAGGGGGTATTGGTACCATACCCTGCTCCCTGCCCCTTTCCTTGCCTCCTACCTAGGAATCAGAGGGTCTGGTTGCACGCTTTTGTGAACTCTCTACCACCCTCGGAAAGGTATAAAACTGAGAACTCAGTTCTGCCGAATAAGCTCAGATTTCTGTCTTCAGAGACACTGACATGCTATCTGACTCTAGTGCTGGATCAGAACTCTCCTTGGAGCACCAGGCATCTCTATCTAGGTATCTGTGGCATTAATGACTTCTAATAAACTCTTTACTCCCAGTTTCAGTGTCCTTCCTGAAACCCTGTCCTAACAGAAAGCAGCACTGTAGGAAACCTTCTGTTAGTTTCTAACAGGATGTGCAGAGGGCCCCACAGGGTAAGAGGAAGAACGCACACCACATTTCTCTACAGGACCACACTCCAACTGCAGAAGCCCCCACTGTGTTCTCTGAGACCCGCCTTCTCCCCAGTGACTCTGGAACTGAGTATAAACGAAGTGACCACATTTCTGGCCACTTCTCAGCAGAACATCCTCCTGTTTTTAGAAAACACTTCAGAATTCCTATGAACTCTCTGACAAGGAGGCTCTATAGCATTTCTATAATGAATTCTCCCACACTGAGCAAAGAAAGAAAATGCCCTTCTTAAGGGGGACACTCTTTAAAAAATAGAACCAAATAAAATAAAAGTTAACACCTAGCTCAATATTGTCAGTAAAAAAACATTAAAATATATATTTCCATGTCTACACTGGGGGAGGGATAGCTAAGAAGAAAGATATTTAAATGTTCTTGAAATATACATATATTTCAAGAATTAATAAAAAATTATATATATATATAAAATTTTTTAAACCTGCATGAAATTAATTAGGTGTTTGTGAAGTCTTCCATCTCTCAACCTCGTCCCACCCTTGTGGTCTCCCCCTGTAGACTCCCTCCCCATGACCTCTGTGTTCTTCATTTGTGTCTTTCCATGTTTGGGCCACCCCATTTAATATCATACTTACCAGATCCATCCATTTCCAGCAATTTTCATTTTCACATCTGAGTAATATTCCATTATGTGTATCCAGGACATTTCATTATCCACTCATCTATCCACTGACATCTAGACTGGTTCACTTTCACGGCTACTTTTCATACATAGAAAAATAATGAATATGACTGTGCATGTGCCTCTATAGTAAATATGAAATCCTTTGTGTATAGGTCCTGGGAGAGCTATAGCTGGGTCTTGTATCATATTTTTAATTTTTTGAGGAACCTCCACATTGATTTCCACAATGACTTACTAATTAGCATTCCCACCAGCAGTAAATAAAAACTCCTCCTTCCCCATACCCTGGCCAACATTTGTTGTCAAACTTCTTTATAGCTATTCTGTGTTAGGTAGTATCTCCAAGTGCTAAACAGTTTTAAAATACTTATTGGCCACTTGTGTTTATTCTTTTAACTTGTGTTTAATCTTTCATTTTCCAGGTGAGAGAGTCTAGAACTAGGAAGTCTGTTAGCTAGAGAATTACGAGGTACCCCTCTCATTCTGGGTAATTCATTTCATTAACTTATTTATTGACAGGCAGCTTTGGCTTTGTTCTTGTTTTTTTTTTTTTTTTTTTTTTTTTGGAATTCTAGATATTAGCCCAGACTCTGTCTACAATATAGCGAGCAAAGTTCCTCTCCAATTTTATGGGCTGTCTGTTTATTCAGCTGATAGTTTCTTTGGCTATCCATAAATCTTTTCTTTTTAAATAGTCCCATCTGTAGATTCTTGAGCCTAGTTCCTGTGATAATGGAGTCTATTCCAATGTCTTGAAGAATATTCTCTACGTTTTTCTTTAGCAATGCCAGCATTTTAGGTGTTTAAGGTAAGTTCTTTGATCTACTTCTAGTTGATTATGTGCAGGGTTAATGATATGGATCTAATTTCATTCTTATGCAGGTGGACAACCAGTTTTGCTAGCAATATTTGTTGAATAAATCACTTTTTGTTCCACTACAGATTACCACCTTCATCAAACATAGATGGCCATAGCTTCACTGGTTTATTTCAGTTTCTCCATTCTGTTCCATTGGTCTACCTGTCTGTTTTTATGGTAGTCCAAGGAAGTCTTTTGTCACTGTGGCTCTATCATATAATTTGAGGTTAGATTATTGTGATATCCAATCTTTGTAGGATTGCTTTGGCTACTTGTAGTCTTTTGTGCTCCAGAGAAGTTTTGGATTGCCTTTTCTCCTAGTTCCCTGAAGAATGACATTGGAATTTTGATAAACATTGCCTTGAACCTGTAGATTGACTTTGGTGGTGTACCTATTTTCATGATATTAATTCTACCAACCAAGGAGCAAGAAAGGTCTTTCTTTCATCTATTGGGGTGGCATATACTTTTACCTTCAAGTCACTTCTGCTCTAGATATTGTGACTACTTTTCTTGAGTCTTACATCTGTCTGTTACTCTTACTTTAGCAACAGTACCGTACTTGGGAAGCACTGTAGGGTTGTGGGTCCAACATCTGCTCTGCTCACTATAGGGCACAGCCACTCAGGGAGGTAGGACTTGGGAAGTTTGACCCCGCTTACCCCAGGCTGTCACTGGGCAAGTGTTGGGCTATAAGGATGCCCTGGGACATGGCTCCAGGGGGTAGGGAAGCACAGTCTGAGGCACAGGACAGCCAGAGAGATGGCTGGGGGTCCCCGGGCCTGTAAGGAGGCCAGGGCCCTCTGGTTCTCAGGCTCTTGGACGTCCAGGCACCGCTGGAAGCCAAGGAAGAGCTGAGAATGGAGTAGGGGCACACAGGCTAAATCTAGCCTGGGAGGGGTTTGGGGTGGAGGGGGAGCTCTGTCTGGTACAGCAGGGAGAGTCCTTGCTTGTCAGTAGTTGGCTTGGACTTGGTGGCAACCATGGCTGGGAGCACAGAGAGGCCTTCTACAGGAGATTAGAAGGTGGTTCTACAGGTGAAGGCCTTCTCCATAGCTCCCCACAGCGGATCCCGATGAAAAGATGAAAAGAGGCAGTCCATGGTTTTAAGGCTTTTATTGTCATGGTGGAAAGTGGATGAGGAAAACTATATCCTTCTTCTCAGGGTGGGCCTGAGGTTAAATACTTTTGCAGGGAGGAGTGTCTGGGAAGGAAAGCTTATTGGTTAGTGCTCCAGGATGGTAGGTACCTCATTAAAATGGAGATCTGTCTTGAGCCTAGGTGACTACATGTGGAGGGGTTTGTGTCATTGTTCATACATGACTGATGCCCACAAATCTATAGGGAACTGAGGCTAGTGACAGGAGCCTGGTGCCCAGGAACAGGAGAAGTGCCTACCATCCCTTCAGGGTTTCCGGGGTTTCAAGCCTTAGCTCAACTGGGAACCAGGATACCTTTCACAGTCCCACATAGCACCATCAACTGTGTGCAGGCAATGCTCCAAGCACTGCTTGTATTAAGTCACATGAGCACCATGACAGTTCTATAAAATAAAAGCAGTGCTATTATCCTGTCTTCGTGGGTTAAAACTGGGCTGCAGGCTAAGTATATGCTTCATGTTACTCATCTAATCAATAAGGTTCAACTTCAACCTATCCAGTCCCATCCTTACATCTTTGGATGATGGTCCTTCCTGAGGAAGAGCTGGAGGGTTGAGAGTGGGAACGCTGGCTCAGTGAGTAAAGTGCTTGCTGTGCAAGCATGAAGACCTGTATGTGGACACTTGCCACTCACACAAAAGCCAGATATGTGGCTGGCAAAATGGTTCATGGAATAAAGACACTTCCAGCCAAATCTGATGACCCAAGTTCAGTCTCCAGAATCACATGGTGGAATAGAGGAAGTGTTCCCACCAGCTCTATTTTGCCCATATAATATATTTTAATCCTATTCTTCTTCCTCTTCCAGTTCCTCCAAGATCCTTCTACTTCCTACACACCCAAGTTCATGTTCTTTCTTTAAAAAAAAAAAAAAGACTCAACATCCAACTAAGCCAACAAACAAAAAGCACAAAACAGCAGCAAAAGCAACCCCACAAAAAACCACATTGAATCCATTTTCTGTGGCTTAACTAACTACTCCTTAGCCTCAGCCCTGCCATGAAGTGTAGTTGAGATAGCCAGTGTTACTCCATTGGAAACCAATAACAAACAAAACCGATTTTCCTCTCCCAGCAGCTATCAATTGCAAACAGCTTCTTAGGAGTAGGACTTTGTTCCCACTTAGCATCTTCATGGTAGAATTTTGCCTGTCTTGAATTTGTGTAGATCTTGTGTGAGTTGTCATAGCCTCTGTGAGTTCATCAGCTTTGTTGTGTCTACAAAACCCTTGGAGTCTTCCACCACCTCTGGCTCTTACAACCTTTCCACCTCCTCTTTCACACCAGACCTTTTTAATAAAGACATCTCATTTAGGGATAAGTCCTACAAAGTCTTCTACCCTCTATATGTTGCTCAGTTGTGGGTTTCTGTGTTAATTACTATCTACAGCAAGAAGAAGTTTCTCTGATAATGGTTGAGCAATGCTCTGTTTCATGAGTATAGCGATATGCTCCTAGGAGTTATTGTACAGCTATATTAATGTACATGATCAATGCTGTATTAATGAAGTAATAGTAGTAGGTTTTCTCTAGGGTCCATGACCTACAAAGTCTCAAGTTCATGGTCTCATTAACAGGGTCAAGGATGGGTTCTGCCTCATGCTGTGGGCCTTAAATCCAATCACATGTTTGTCCACTAATGCAGACAGATTTTTACTGTAGCTCATGGGGTCTAAAGCTAGGGGAGACTGATAATTGCCTTTCTCCTCCAATACCTTCCAGCACCATGAACCCTGGTCTGTAATGGTGCAGCTTCTAGTTGAACACCAGCTTGATTTCTCCATGTTCAATAGCATAAGTATGTGCTGTATTTAACATTTCCACAAGTCTTATTCAGCTCTGAACATTGATGATTTCCTCAGAGATGTAATTCTCTTAAATGTACACAATCTGAGCATTCCTTTGACCAGAATGTCTTCATGAGTGGTTACAATTCAGTCTGCCATTCTCGCCCTCCTCTCACCTCCACTTCTCTCTACTTCCATTGGGTTGAGTTGGGGCCAAAATTTAGATTCCCTGGGAGGCTGCTATAAGGGAGTGTAAGCAATTAATAGTGTTTTCTAGAATGATTTGTTTACCTTCTAAAGATTCTATTGCAACTCAAATTTGCAGTATATGGGGTTATTAGTTCTTTTGGATGTTGAAGGTGAGAAGAATATTCAATATGCAAAGTGAAAAACTTTGAGGAGGGTTTATTTACACGGGGGAAAATGCAGAGTCTGATCATCTGTCAGGATCCAGAACCTCAGGGCCAGCATTAGAAGTGATGTCCACCTCAGCCTCAGATTGGTGTCCAGAAAGCCCTTCTGAGAAGATGGTGGGTAAAGAGAGGGAGAAGCTGGATGGGTTTTTGAACTGGCCAGGGTTCCAGCTCCTTAGGTCAACACTGTTGCAACATAGATGTGTCAAGGTCCTGCTGTAACTAGGCCAGGAACCTAATCAAGGTATCTGAAATCACTGTTTAAAAATCTCAGCACTTGGGAGGCAAAGACAGGCGGATTTCTGAGTTTGAGGCCAGCCTGGTCTACAGAGTGAGTTCCAGGATAGCCAGGGCTACACAGAAAAACCCTGTCTCGAAAAAAAAAAAAAAAGAAGTCTACAACATCTTACTCTGGAGGATCATAGTGAAGATATAGCACGTGTGAAATTTCTGAAACATATATTCTTTACTAGTTCAACGTTATGCTTATATATCACGGCAGCTTTAGATCAAGGATAGCTTATATATCCTTTAGAGGGACTTAATGTATCACCCCTAACAGGGCTCAGGGATAGGAGAAACAGCCCAGGACCTGAGCGCCTTCAAACATCACACCACCTCTATTGTGTGAGCTCATTTCTCTTCGATTCATTATTCCTCATTTTGAAAAACTCTCTTAGAGAAGTTTACATCACTTAAAAGACAAAAGTAAAAATGCCATATTGCTTTCAAATTTATAAACACAATGTACTTTTTCTCAGTTTATTTGGTAAGAGCACTACATTGTCTGTTAGCTAACAGACACAATGTCACGTGTAGGTTCAACAGATTTAGCATAAAAGGTATAGAGATTAGTCCTGATGTTCCCCCAAACCAAACAATTGCTTGAACTGCAAGGTTTCACTTTTCCTTTGATGTTTTTATTATTTAATTGTGTGTGTGTTGGGGGGGGGGGGTGTTCACTTGCCATGAAACATGTGTGGAGACCAGAGAATGAGTTGCTGGAATTAGGTTCTCTCTTTCTACCATGTGGGCTCCAAGGTCTGAACTCAGGTCATCAGGCTTGGTGCAAGTACCTTTGCTGGCACAAGCTGTTGATCCAAACCAGCTCCAACTTAAATCCTACCATTTAATAGTCACATAACCTTGGGAAAGCTTCTCAACATTTCTAAGCCTAAGTTTTCTCCCTTGCTAGATCAAATGGTATACAGGGTTCTTCTGTGGGCATGAGGTGCTAAGGTGTGCTACTCTGTTTTGCACGGTCATAATGTTATCAATCAGCAGTGGGGTTTTGTTTTTTTCTTAAAGATAAAATCTATCGGATGACTACAAGCTATAATTAAATACAATACCAAGTCTATGTTTACAGCAATAGTATTCTCGGGCTTTCCGTGTTCTCTGAATTTTAAGGAAACACCATGTCTTTCCCTAAGATTACCTTGGAAATCATTCAGGAAAGTCATTTGTCTTTGTTCTTCTAAGGAGTTCCAGGAAAGGAAAAGCTGAAGGAAATTCTTTTAGATCTGTAACTATCAACATATTTTCATAATCTTAAAATAGGAAGGATGTTTTTGTTTTGTTTTTAATTAAACTGAACTTCACTGGGTACTATAACATCTAAAATCTGTAATGCAAATGTCTTCATGGGCACACTAATTGCTCAGTGGGTAAAGGTGCCTGCCACTAAGCTCAATGACCTAAGTTAGATTTACAGAACTCAAAGGGGGGAAGGAGGAAATGGATGCTTGCAAGGTGTCCTCTGACCTACACACACACACACACACACACACACACACACACACACTAACTTAAAACAATAACAGAGCCTTTATTTGGAAATAATCATCATAGTCTGTGTGAATGGTCCTTTCAAAGCCTTCTCATGCTGCACTTCACTTCTATTTCTGTTATCCTTGGTGAGGAAGGCAGAGCAGGTACTGCTCCAGACACACCCAGATGAGGTAGAGCTGAGAGCTGAGATGGCTCCTGGACCCTGATCAACTAACTAATGAGCCCAGGCAAGACACCACACCACTGGATACAGAGCAAACTGCCCTACCCCAACAAGCTTTCAGGGGAGCTGGGAAAAGGGCAAGCTCCTAGACCATTCCAGTGACATTTTATTCAACAAATTACATCAGTTTACCTGCACCCAAAAGAGACAAAAAAAAAGGAAGTCAGCAGTATTTTGAATTTTAAGGGTAATGAAAAATGTTAATTAATTACATCATGGACAATGGTGTTGCATACTTTCATGACTTTAAATGTCATGGTTATTCATATTGGAAGGATTTTATTTCCCTGTATACTGTCACTTATTCTTCACATTGAAGTTTTGTTCCTGGTTTTACTTAGTTAGTTAGTTAGTTAGTTAGTTAGCTAGTTAGCTTGGTCTTTTAATTTAGAGGACGGCTAAATGGTTGTTTTTGTTTTTTCTACCCAGCCAAGTTTTAAATCTGCTCAGCGACCAGAAGAGGGCAGTATGAGCTAACAAAACAGAAGCTATGCCTCAGCCCCAACTACTCCGCTTGCTCTGTTCAGCCACTGTGTGGGTCCCATGTTTGCAACGTTTACTAAAACACAAACAACTCATTAAAAGATGGGAAGGGAAAGGGGAGAGGTATAAGGAGGACGGAAGGGAGATGACCTTTTAAACCTTGTTATTGGAGTAAGATGGGGTGAAATTGCTGTAAGCACTTGCTGGGTGTGGACTCGGAATTAAGTGATGTAAAATTTCCTCCTGGAGGGAGAAGAGTTAAGAAATCAGACTACTTTCAACTGGATCTGTTCTTTGCAGCTTCTGTTTACCTATTTATTTAGATAGGTAACTAAATAAGATTTAGAGGCTTTGGGTACGAAGGCCATGCTTAGGACCTGTCTGGGCCCCAGACACTGCAGACCCTTCATGGGGCTGCCCCGGTGACTAGCGGCAGACACAATAAAAGCAAAGGATGAAAATGCATGTGGTGTGTTCATGCTTGCTTAACATGCCTACACGCACATGGGTAGAACATGTCTATCCTATATCCCTAAGGACTGGATGAAAAAAGGGGCCTTCAATCTATTTATAAGTTATAGAAAATATAGTTAGAGTATTTTCTAGGCAGCACCAGAATACAGCTTGGCTTAGTCCTTAGCTTTACTGTGGCATATTCAATGGGTGACTATTTGGAGAAAACGGGAGCAGAAGAGTCACTGTGGTAAACTGTCCCAAATGTTCGATGGTACGTTCATAAAAAGAAATTGCGCTTCTTGGCATCTGGGAAGACTGAGGCAGGTTTGATTTGAGACTCGTGGGATTTTAATGGTAGCAAACATTAGCAAGTGAGTGTGAATTTCAGGTAGAGGAAACTTAGGTAGGCATGTGGATTGAGTTTAACATTGTAGAAAACTATCATTTCTAGCGTCTGGATACCAGACACTGAGAAGGATAGAGCAAGCACAAGCAGTCTGCGGGGGGGGGGGGGGGGGGAGGCTAAGAGGGGCAAAAGCGAGCTTAGGAGGAGAGGAGACAGCGCCTAGACAGCTTTGAATGCACTGCACATTGTAGGCTTGATGTGGAACCAATTCCATAAAGACTTGAGCCACTGCATGCAGTAAACCAAGAAAAAGCCGGGCACACAACAAAAACATGGTTCCATTATATGTCTGTGTGCATGTGTATTTTGCATATGTGATATGCAACTGTACAAGATGTTGATGGATGTTGAAAGTGGAAACCCTAATGTCAAAACTCACTAGACCAACGGTTCTCAACCTTCCGAACGCCCCAACCCTTTAGTCCAGTTCCTCATGTATTATGGTTCCCCCAGCCATAAAATTATTTTCACTGGTACTTCATAACCCTAATTTTGCTACCATTATGAATTGTAAGGCAAATATCTGTGCTTTCCGTGGTCTTTGGGGGGCTGTGATCCACAGGTTGAGAACTACTGCAGTACAGCCTAGGCTGTAGATCTGAATAGCAAGGTCGCAGGACTGTTCCAACAGTCAGAGAAAAGGCAGTTTAACTTTTATTTTATTTTATGTTTTGGCCTTTGTGAGGAGGCAGGGACATTGGTGAGACAACAGTGGACTGCTGTAGCCAGCCTCCCTTCTCCTGCTATGTGACAGCATGAAGGGCTATCTCTCCGCCCATGTGTGCCTCTAACCTGCCTTCTCACACTGTCCTGCATGAGTGTTCATTTCAGAATTACTAGGTTATTGTGAATGATAAGATTTGTCTCCTTAAAAATATGGTTCTTGGTATTTTTCACATGGTAAAAATGTGGAATTATCTGCTTTGGAATTCAGCTTAAGAAAACACAGAAAATAAAACCTTGCCTGTGCATGGGCACAGCATTGTGTGTGCCTGCATTGTGGCTGAAGGATTGCCTGGGAAGCTATCTGGGGGATATACAACACAGAAAATGCTTTAAAAGAAACCATATTTGTTCTTCCCTTTCCAGGTTTTTTTTTTTTTTTTTGATGTGGTGCTAGTCCAACTGATCTGAATAATTTTGCTAACAGGCGCCTTTTAAAAAATCTACCCAAAACTTAACTCCCTGCCATATTAACAACAAAAAGAAACAGATGTAGTTGACGTGTTACATTCATGAAACTCCATGGATCAAGAATAGGCCTTTGTCATAAAAGTTTTAGAAAAGAACAGATGACTTTTGTTTTATTGATTTGTGCAGTGTAGCCCATCCCAATCATTCCTTTCTACATGCAATGTTTCCCCTTTCGTTTCTAGGCTTAGGGCAGGATAGTCATTATTTACTACTTAAGGAATGAATCTCAAACTCCTAAAGTACTTATACTTGACATTTTAGGTAGTGTGTGTGTGTGTGTGTGTGTGTGTGTGTGTGTGTGAGTTCTTGGTAACACCCTTGGTTTTTCTTTTGTTTTTTTGTTTTTTTGTTTTTGTTTTGTTTGTTTTGTTTTTGTCTCCTGACTTTATAAAAATTCAGGCAAAAATGGGCTCGTGCTCATGTAGTGGAATGAAGCCACAACCTTTGTTAAGATTTAATGAGACAATACCCATCACAATATGCTCTTAAAACATGACCCAAACGTTTACTCATGTTTCAGATCAGCTTTCCAGGTTGCTCAGCAGAGGTGTTCTGGCGACCCTCAGTGTAGGCAGCTCCATGGTTACCATACACATGTGTCAGCTGCAGTCCCAGGCCCATTACTGAGAGAAACACATGTAATCCTCAGGCAACCTCCATGAGAACAGGAATATTGTTCTGTCTGTTTTAGAGGATAGGAAAGTGAGGCACAGCATGGTCAGTTCTTTGCCTCAGAGCCCACAGTGATGGCACCAAAGTCTGTGCTCAGCTGCCCTACATCAGAATCTGTGTACTTGACCTCTAAACCTCATATGGATGATTTGAAAACAGTGGCCTCAAGGTGCAATGGGAAACTCTTTATTTGAAAGGGAACTGCAGCCATAGAGAAGCTATTTCTCCATTCCTCAGTCCTGAAGGTTGCTTATCCTTTCTTCCCTCCCTCCCTC
>JADRCH010000223.1:3988680-4065655 GCA_019843965.1 Rhynchomys soricoides | reverse complement strand
CTCCCTCCCTCTCTCCCTCCCTCTCTCCCTCCTCCCCTTCTCTTCTCTCATCCCTCTCTTTCCTTTCCCTCTCCCCCTTCCTGCTTCTCCTCCCTTCACATTAATGCCCTCCAGAGGCACAGTGGGTATCATCTCCAGGAACGTGGAAAGCAACGACCTAAACTTAACACACTCAGCCTTCTCACTGGAGCCGAGTAGATGTTCAGATCTGACTTCAGCAGGAAGAGAAGTCAGACATTTCACTACTTCTGTTTTAATTGATTTGTTCTCTGGAAATATATATTCTGTGTTCCTACCCTCACTCCCTGCTAGATCTTCTGCAATGAATATTTGAAGCTACACTTGGAAGCTTCTTTCTTCTCTCTTCCTTGAGACATGTCCAACCCCAGTGGAACTTCTTTAATTTCAAGATCACCATTAGCATTTGAAGAGCTCAAATGATGAGGTCCCTGCCACCGAGGCTCCTGCATATCTGTATTTACCACTGCATTGCTCACAAGAGCAAGGAAATGGAAGCAGCCCTTGTGCCCACTGTCAGATGAACGGATAATCAAAATCTGCTCCTTACGCACAGTGGGACTGCATTCACCTGTAAAGACAAGTGAAAGTATAAAGTTTGTGAGAAAATGTGTGGGTATAAAAAAGCATTAAACAAGGTCACACAAATGGAGAAAGACCGATGTCCCATGTATTCTCTCATATGTACCTCTTAGCTTTTAATGTTTATATGTGTGCATATCAGTGCTTGTGAGTCTGAGTACAGGCTTCAAAACTTGTAAAAAGAACATGGGACAGGGGAGCACTGAGGAAGTGGGGGTTGGTAATAAAATACATGTAACATGCAAGAAAAGGAGGTGGGAGGGCCACAGGGGGTCAGAGGGTCAGGAGAAAAACTAAGGGAAAGAATTTTTCAAAAGTTGTTTTAGTGGGGGAGCTGGAGAGATGGCTCAGTGGTTAAGAGCACAGGCTGCTCTTCCAGAGGTCCTGAGTTCAATTCCCAGCAACCACATTGGTGGCTCACAACCATCTGTAAGAGGATCTGATGCTCTCTTCTGGTGTGTCTGAAGACAGCTACAGTTTTATTCACATACATAAAAAATGCTTTAGTGCCATAATGAAACCTAGTATTTTGTATGTATGCTATTTTAAAAATAAATGTTTAAAGACAGATCTTTCTCTACCTCTAAACTCACAGTGGTGCTGGACAGAAGCAATGGCCGACACAGCTGCTAGCCCAATAACTAACTGTACCATGTAAAGCTCCTGTAAAATATAACTAAGAGCTAGAGAGGGGAAGAAAAGAGTTAAGAGTTAGAAACATCCTCTCCTAACTGTGATTTCATTCAGCATTCATTTCAAAGGGCAGAGCGAAACTACTATTGGATAAACATCAGCCATCGGGACACTTTTTTTAAACTTCAGGTCTGATGAGAATCATTTAACTTATAGTTATTCCTTTGATTTCTTTTCCAGCATCTATGTTGGGGTCACAGTATGTGAACAGATGGAATATATGGCAGGGGCCAACTAATTAACATTAAAACAGGGGAGCCATTGTCTTCCTATAATCCCCATCCATCTACCTTCATTTCTGTCACTGTGGCGCCTAGCAGTTCTCCGACTGAGTGCTGTGAATACACTAGTGAAAAAAGTCAACTTCCCATACTGCTGCTTCTTCGTGTGCAAGAAGCTGTGTCTGCATATGTACCGAGTCACTGGGCGGTGTCGGTAGCTAAGCGGCCGATTCTAAGGGTGAGACTACAGAGATTTCTGTGCAAAGCCTCTAACTTCGGATGAATAGAAAAGAATGGGTATATTTTAAGTCTTGTTAGGAACAGTCTTGCAGTTTCTAGCTACAAATACCAAGACTAGAGCTACTCCAAAAATTTGAAGTGAGAGAACATCAGAAATTGTGTGCCTCTCACGAGCCTGCTTATGTCCAGCATGCTGGGGGCTCAAGTGGACCAAAAATTTACCCACAACTTCTATAATTGTTGCTTCTTTCTGAAACTTCCTTATATGCTTGGGTTGGATTTCCTTATAAATGCAGGGCAGTCTGAACCACATGAAAGTTCTCAGATTTAATTTCTAAGTTTTTTCATGAAGATCCTATACTGCCTGTGGCAGAACATTGATGATAGCTAGATGTGGTTGAATTACTACATAATTCAGCAATATCATGCCTAGGTCTATATCTGCAAAGACTCAATGGAGTCCTCAAAAGATATAGACTCACAGTTATGTTCAAGTACAGCGCCATTCACAACAGCCAAGATGTGAAAGTAACCCTAATGCCCATCAACAGATGATGGATGAAAACTGTGGCCCACAATACATTGCTATTACGTCTTTAAAAAGAAAATCTGTCACATGTTACAACAAGGAGAACCTTAAGAACAGTCTACTAATTGCATTAAGCCAGCTTACAGATAATTACTACTTGATGCTACTTACAGGCATTATTTAAAGTAGCTAAACCCGTTGAAACAGAGAGTGGAGTGTTGGATTTCAAGGGCTGGAAGTAGGGAAACTGGAGAATTGGTGTTTGATAGATGAATCTCAGTTATGCAAAAAGAAAGCATTAGAATATCTGCCGCATAATAAAGTGAACATACCAAATTCTAACGGACTGTAAACTTGAAAATGTTAAATTCGATGTTATGCATGATCAGGGAAATAATAGAAATGCCTGCTCTTTTGCTCTGAATCCATGGGTTAGTTTGTAGCATAAGATGAGCTCATCTGTTGGTCTGGAAAGGACATCAATGAGGTAGTCCTTATCAAAGAAAGCTGTTCCCCAGCTAAAGATGCATGCATTAGAACTGAGTGGATTGTCAAGGCCTGGCAGAGCCTTCCTGTAAAGAAATTACAGTTCAAATTCAAGTTCAAGTAAAGAAATTAATCAACAGACTAGCAAAAATGTTTAACTTGGGGGAACAGCGTTTTTCTTTTTTATTCATTTCTAAAGAAAAAAATGAAAAGGGATGGACCTCGCTGTGATGTTTTCAAACTTGTGTGACATACTTTGTTTCTAACCACCTCTCCCACTACTCTCTGTCCCCCACCAAGAGTCCTCCTTCAAGTTCTCCATTTCCACCTACCGGAGGGTTTTTATCTGGAAAGTGTTTCCCCGGAGTGGCTGAAATCTACTTTTTTGTCCACATTCCCCCCACAAGAAAGACTTTATAATGGATGGGATAATATTAATTTGTTAGAGATAAGGGATTTGTCAAACATGGTCCTCTAAAGGAAAGCTTGGGAAAGCTGAGGTTAATATTTCTGGTATCAGTGGTAATCTTATTCCTGTAAGTTTTATTTGCTTATTTTATGCCAAGTTCTCACTGTGTAAATCAAGCTGTCTTTGAGCTCTCAATGCTCCTGCTTATCTCTAGATGTGCAATTGTGGGTTTCGGGGAGAGTGCCTGGTTCTGTGGTGATTTCAGAGAGAATTCATCTTTGATGCAACGTGATGGGAAAGGCCAACACACCAATTCCAAACAACAGTGGTACTGTACTGGAATATGAAATTTTCATTTCATATGAGACAGAGGCCATCATTCCCCTACGCCCTCCTCTGAACCCTGGCTGCATGTGTGTGGCATAGCTTGAAGAGCTAGTCTCCTGACTTCCCATTTGCACTATGACTGTTACAATTTGTTGTCTCTGCTTACTGTCTACAGGAAGGAACTCCATGATGATAGAAGATTCCCCATGTCCAGTTCTTATTATGATCTGGCTAACTGCTAAGTAAGCATAACTGTATTTAAATTGCATAAGGTCACAATTATTTTGAATCTTATTTTATGTGGGAAAGAAACTAATGTTGATGCAAGTTAAATAGTTTGCTTTAAGGTCTAAGAGATGATAGGGCAGGGATTTGAGCCCATCTATGGTCAAAGGCCTATACCAGTAACAAACACAACCATCTGCATTGTGACTAAGCTGTAATCAGATGCCCCAAACCAGCACAACTCATAAGAAATGGTTGATTGAGATTCCTTTGGTCCATGGAAATCTTTTTCAGATGAAAATTCTCAACATAAGGGGAGTCTACTGTGGTCTCTAAGACCATTGATTAGAGTCCTATTATTCGGTTTTACCTTCAGCACTTAGCAGCTGTGTAACACTGGACAGGCTATTCAACATCTCTAGCCAAATCTTCTCATCATAAAACAGACATTTAAATATAATTTACCACCAGGATTTGTTCTCTCAACTGGATGTGTTCCTAACATATTTATAACAGCACATGGTATACACTAACCACTCAGTTGTCACTGGTTACTTTTACTAGCTATAGTGAAAGGTGTAAAAGTTATAGATTTTGTGTGTTTCTCACTGTTGTTGCTTGTTAAAAAGGGAAGAAAAGTAATTTTAAAACATGGACCAGGGTATCTGACCCTGGGTGGAGAACAGCCTGATACCAGTCTCCAGCTGGAAGACTGTTCACCCCACCCCCACCAGATTGTAATAAAATTGTTCCCTGGAGCAATACCTGGAGAGGCACCCTGAGAGCTAGATAAGGTGCACATAATGTGGCTAACATAGAAGGAGGGCTGGTCTGCTTGATGTCAGGGTCCATCTCAGACAGTAACAACTCGAGGACCAGTATGAGCTGTCACTGCCAGTGGGGAGCTCCAGAGTGGCACTGGGAAATCTAGATAGAGATCTGAGTTGCTAAAAAGCAAGTGCAGAGAACATTAGAGCAGGGTAAATGTGAGAGTAAAGGATAGGTGTGTGGCCAAAGATGGATGGACAGACAGACAGACCAACAGACAAAATGACTCTCCATCTCTCACCACTGCCAAGGTGCCATGGAACCCAGTGCAGTATCCTCTGATGATACACAAAGGTCCCTAAGTAGGTGGACCTTTTACAAAATAGAAAAAGAAGGCACACTGCAACACTCATTTTATGAAGCCAATATTGCTCTTTTATCCAATTCAGACAAAGACATAACAAAAAGAAAATCATAGACCAATTTTTCTGATGAGCCTAGATACAAACATTCTTGACATATATTGCATATCACATGCAATCATATGCAATATATGTCAAGAATGCATAATATTCTATTCATATGATATGCAATATATGTCAAGATTGCATAATATCATATGCATGATAACATATGACACATGTTATCATGTCATATAACATATATGACATGAATATATGAAGATGTCATATAACATGTCATAACCAAGTTTGTTTCATCCTAGGGATGCAAGTTTGATTCAACATATGTAAATCAATAAATGTTGTACAATACCTAAATAGACTTAAGGACAGGAATTACAAGATCACCTTCATAGATATGAGATGGCCCAGATGGTAACAATCTTTACTGTGTGAGCCTGACTATGTGAGTTCAATCCCCAGGGCCAGAGTGAAAGAGAAAACTGACCCTTGAAGGTTTTCCTCTGCACATGTTGTGGCACATGTTAAGGCAAAACCTCATTTGCACAACACACAGCATCATGCACACATATGTACATGAAAAAGTAGTGAAATGAGCATTTGTTTAACGTGATAGTGCTCTAGGTAATTGTGCAGAGATAGCACATTTCAAAACTATGCTTAAGTATTTTGCTTTCTAGCTGAATCAGAATAAAATTTTATTTAATCTGTCTTCTCTCTGCACCTCTCAACCCCGATCCTGACTTTGCACATTGACTCTATCATCATTTAGCTATCAGAAAGAATTTTGTGAGCTCACATCAGACTCTGGCCATAACAAAAACAGGAAAATATTACAATTTATAAATTACTTTTAAATGAATATGTAGGTGTTCTGTAAGCATCTATCATCTAAGCGTTGGGATCTGATCTGTATGAATGAAAGCCAGAGGCTAGGAGAGCAGCCTGACCTGCGAGCAGCAAGGGTAGGTGCTGGGCAGCCTAGAACATGATTTCTATAAAGAGTAAGGGGTAGAGCTGCCTCAAGGAGCAACTTGGGCTGAGTGTGCATCTGGATAGATGCTCTGGACAGAAAGACCTAAGACACTGATTCTTCTCTCTCTCTCTCTCTCTCTCTCTCTCTCTCTCTCTCTCTCTCTCTCTCTCTGTGTGTGTGTGTGTGTGTGTGTGACTCTCTGTCTCTGCATGTCTCTGTCTCTCTCTGTCTATCTTCCTGTCTCTCTCTGTGTGTATTTTGCTGATGCTATTCTTTATGACTGTTTTTTTATGACCAATTCTAGTTAATTATTTAATCTTAAGCAGCCGATTTGTTCTCAGATCACTAATTAAACATGAAGGGAAGATGTAAGATACAGAAGCATACACTGTATCAATTATTTTGAATTCCATTAGGATGAAACTTGGAAAGTGTCAAATTTCTTTAGAGTGTATGGCCCGGGGATCCATCCCTTCCTTTTCCCTTTCTGCCTAGTGTCAGAGGGGCCTAATTTCTCAAAATTCTTTACCTTTCCCTATTTTGTCCAGTGAGAGGAAATAGTGAAAGAAGAGTGACACCATTTGTTTTCTAAAGCATCCCTAGCTGGTCTCCACTACTGTGTACACTCACCTTCACAGTGGAAGCAGCCTGTTACCACTGCAGTATGGGTGACTTCATGAAGCTGGCTTCTTCATCAGTGCTGTGACTAGTTCCAAACTCCTTCACTGGAAAAATCTACAAAGGTTTTTGGATTACACAGCACACAGAGGGGGAAGAGGAAGGGAGAGAAAGAGACAGAGACAGAAGGAGAGACAAACAGACAGAGATAGCACAAGACAGAAAGAGACACACACACACAGAGAAATGTGTTCATATATATATAAAGAGGAAGTTATGTTTCTATCACTGTATTTAAAAATCCTTTAGGGTACATTATTTCCTGTCAGTGGATAACTTTATGAAGGACTCAAGCCTGTAAACATTTTCAAGCCCTTGCTCTCTGTGATATAATTTTGCAAGAGTCACCTCTATGTACAATCTGCTGGAATGGTTGCTTTCAGCTCACTGTACTAAAAAGAAAATGCACCTTCAGAAAGGTAGATGCAGATTGCAATAGTTGGGTGTGGGCTCTCTTCCTAAGCCATCTGTGCTGTGTTCTCTCACATTCAGACATGAGAGAAGTAACTTGGGAGTTGATGGTGAACCCTAGAACCTTCCGCATCCTGCCTAAGACCTTCGCTGACCACCACAAAGCAAGGAATTGCCACAGGAGTAGTATGACTGCAGTTGCCAGAGGGTACACTGAGAGAGCAGGTCCACATTGGGCACTTGCCCATCTGTTGTGCCGTTAGGATTTTTCATTTTTCTTTTTCATTTTAAATAGATAGCTTTAGAGACATTACCACAACTGAACATCCATACTTAAGGGGCCACGGATGACCTCGTTAGTGAGGAACTCAAAGATAACCCTTACTTCCAACACTCCAAGAGAAGTGCACATGTGCTTTCTGACCTTCAGAAAATGCCTTTTATGGCTGGACATGTTTTTGGTGTTTCTGTCTTAATAGCTTATGCAGCTCTGAATGGCTAGAGCTATTCTGGAGTTTCTCTGATGAACTGTAGAAAAAAGATGTCAGACTCTCAATGCATAAGGGGAATGGCAGTAACAAACTTAACAGTGTACCTTGGCATTATCAGAGTACTTTCATAAACAGTAGCACCCTTGTTGAAGGTTTTGGACACTCTTATAAGGAAAATAGACCCGTTCACGCATGCTATCCTCTACATGATTTCAGAATTTACGTATGTATGGACTTTCTACTCATGTTGAAGTAGAAAACTCTGGTTATGCCATGTGATGCAGACTCACGTGATGTTTTGCTAAGGCAAGACCTGCAAGAGGACAAACAATGTTTGGAGAGAGGATAAATAGAACTCAATGGACAGTGATGGGTGCTTGCAGAACAGGCGTCGTCAGTCTCTCATCTTAGGTGATCATCACTGCATTGAGAGAGGCATGGCAGAGAAATGCTGGCATTCCACCTGGTCCTGGTTGCTCCAGTGTGTAGATTCAGTGGAGGCCTCGTGGTTTCTGATGGATCATGCTGCCATTGCTGATTTGTGTTTGGTGACCAATTTGAATGGGACTGTTGGTATCCTCACAACAGGGATTGGAATTGCTCCCTAAAAACTTCTTCTAAACGGTCCACATCCCATTTTTACCATCTTTTCTCCCCTAGCTTTGGACTAGAATGGGGGTCAAAGTGTTTGGGAACCCTTATTAAAGTAGGCTCTGAAAAATCTAAGCCTACACATGTAGTGGCAATGATGTTTTCTTTTGATACAACTAATTTTTATTCTTTGGGGGAAACCATCTGTGGCATGCATTTGAGAGCTAATCTTACTGTAAGGGTGTTAAAAGCCACAGCTTGAGACACTCTGATTGTGGCTCTTGGGCCAGTTTCACCCGACTGAGAGGATGTTTCTAGTATGTGACTTACTAAGCAATTACTTTTACTTGCATGGCTTTAGCATGATCACACTAAGACTTCTTGCCACATCTGCTCATAATGAAGACCCTATCTTCCTGATCAAGGGAAGGTTATGGTTTGGGTATAAAACCATATGGACCCAGGCACATGTGTTTGAGGCCATGTTCTCGGAAGGCAGTGCTAATTAAGCATGGCCTATAGTGAGGACCTTTAGTAGCTTTGGTACATGTGAGACCCTGGCCCTTTCTTCACTTGGTTCCACTCCTTAGTATCCACTAAGATGCTCTATCCCACTGTGCATGGGCCCAGAAGCTATGGTGCCATGTGACCAGGAACCAAAACTACTGAACTATGAGCCCACATAAATCCTTCTACCTTTAAGAGGTTTTACTTTTAGTCACAGTGACAAAGGGCATTTAATATAAATAGTAACATGTAGAACATAGTATAATGAACTTTGATGGGGTAAACTCAAGACTATGGGTCTTTCAATAGTCAATCTGTTTTGTCTTTTCTTTTTAAAGATTTATTTATTTTATGTATATGAGTATATTGTAGCTGTCTTCAGACACACCAGAAGAGACCACTGGGTCCCATTACAGATGGTTGTGAGCCACCATGTGGTTGCTGAGATCTGAACTCAGGACCTCTAGAAGAGCAGTCAATGCTCTTAACCACTGAGCAATCTCTCCAGCCCTTGTTTTGTCTTTATATAAGAAATTCCAATATTTTCCACATCCTAAATGAAGCATAGTAGCTACTGTAGAATTATTTAAACTATCATAAATTCCTGAAATTTTCATCTTGTTAACAAAATCCAAAATTTTAAGGTAGCCTAATCTAAAATTTCCTTTTCTTTCTTTCCTCCTTTCTTTTTTTTTATTAGTTTTGGCTTTTGAAACAGGGTTTTAGTAGTTGCCAAGGTTGGCCTGAAACTCATTACTTAGCCCAGGCTGACCTGGAACTTGGAATCCTGTTGGTTCTACCTTTCTAGTTCTGGGATTATAGGCATATATCATCATGTCTTGTAGAATTCTATTTTAGTATGTGCTGATTGACTTAAGGAGTGCAAGGGTTTCTCACAGAGGAAGAAATGATGTATCCAAAGACCTGGAGACCCAGCAACAGACTGTCCACAGGATATATGCTTTAGAATGGGGGTCTTACTATTTAACTCCTTCTAACTCAATTTAAGAAATATCTTCTGGTCAGCTACAATGTGCTAGACAAAGGCAAATGATAAGGTATAAAAATATAGCTAACTCAAATATCATATCAAAATAAAAGTAAGTGAACCCAGGCATAGGGATTTAGTTCAGTGGCAAAGTGTTTGCCTGGCAGTTCAAGGCCCTGACTTCAGGGCCTTCTAAGGCAGAAGAAAGCATATGAACCTAAATACAATTGTATTTTGTTTATTTTTTTTTAAATTTTCAATGTCTTTGTGCATTATAAAGAAAAGTGGCTGAATGAGGAATAAATGAATGAAGAAATGAGATGAGATGAGCAACTGGGTCTGTAGCACCGTGGTAGAGTGTTTGCCTAGCATGTACGGTATCCCCAGCTCTATCCCTAATACCACAGAAATGAGATCAGCAATCAGAGAGCAATGTTCTAGCACTTCCTGTGTGAGAGGAAAAGAGTTGGGCATAGAAGCTGCAGGCTGGGAACAGCTGACCTTAGGTTTGAAGATGATAAGAATCTCTTAAAATAAGTAGGGCAATAGGCAGCACAGTCGGGAAGATGGACCGTGAAAAGGGGCAAGAAGCTGTTGGCTGTGCTCCCCTTGGGCAGTCTGTGCAAGGGGTGGGTTGCTGCTCATAGCTGACAAATGCAAGCTCTCATTTACTCTGTCACCGCGGAGGACACAGATGTGTTTGCCTTTAGCTTCTTCAAATCTGAAGATTCTCCTCTTTCTCTCTTGTCGCCTGTATCATCTGTCTCTTAATTCTGAATAAAAAATGTAAGAAAGTATAAAAAGTAGAACCTGTCGGAGACAGAGCAAGTAGAAGGGAAAACTGATATTCATAACTACCCAGTGATTTGTCAAGGATCCTCAAGTTAACTCCATTCTTTGTTTTGTACACTTCATTTTGATGTGACCACAGACCTTCAAGAGTAGTTGGGTCATCATCAGTTTAAATAAAATTGATTAAGAAGGACAGCATTAAATCAAGTTGTTCATGAATTAAAATCTCCCTTTCTGTCTTTAAATTATCTGTAGATCAATCCAAAATATGAAACATTAGCAATAATAAAACAAAACCAGGACTATTGAGTCCCAATGTTTTCCATTGAAATGAATTTTAATATACAATCATGGTAGAAAAATCATCTTTGTACTCATCTTATAAGATGAAGCTATATGGCTGGACTTACCTTTGAATAAATCAGACCATTTTTGAATAATTCCCTGTATGCCTTCAGTTGCTATTTCATAACAAGCATAAAGTTAACATTTTTTAAGGGAAAGAACAATTTCATGACTAATATGACTATGAAGAAAAGATATCCAGCCTCCTAATAAAAGAGTAATGCTGCAAGCTCAGCGGCTCATAAAACATTTATGACCTTCAGCCAGTAAAGTGTGAGCAGAGATTTACATGTTGCCGCTTGATGGCAGAGAGGAACGTGTATGTAAGCATCACCCAAAACCTCACAGACTGCAGCAGGGGGCAGGAAAAGAGGGTCTCCAATGGCTACCGGGACCCATTTTATACCCATTCAAACATGTATGGATGCTTTCTAATGTATGTGGGGAGGGTCGCCTGGAATAGAAAGATAAACTGGGCAAGAAGGGAAAGAGGGAACCAGAATAGAAAGGCTCGTTGGTAACCAGAAGCACAGCTGGAAAGGAACAATGCACTTTGCATACTGTTGAGATGGAGCTGGGTGTGGTAGTGTAAGCCAATAATCCCAGTCCTAGGGAAACCAAAGCAAAGGTTGTAGACTTACATGTAACCTTTTTAAAAGTGGGGCAGGGAGGAAGGAAGGAGGAAGAGAAGGACAAAGAGATAAGTCACACACTTGGCAAATGCTGGACTCAAGTTTCTTTCCAATGGAAAAAGCCCACTAATGAATTAGAAGGCTCTCAGAGATATTCACTCAGAACACAGACTAGGCTAGGCTAAAATCTGTAAGGCGACAAAAATGGTAGGTCAAGATTCAGCACAGACAGAATGTAAATTCTGAGAGATGAGGACATGGTAGTTTTCAGTATGCTCCAGAATCCTCCACAGCTGAAAAGCAGACCCTTGGATTGACAGCATGTATCAACCCTTTAAGAGTACGGTAGACACACCTCATGTCAACCCACACTTAGCTGCATGCCTTAAAGAGCTTCGGAAAGATGTAGCTTACACTTCAATAACTCCCCATTCCCTCCCTCCATCTCCCTCCCCCCCTCTCTCTTTGTTCACCCTCTCTCCCCAGCCACACAAACCACAAGGCTGTACAAGTTCATCCCTTGATAGTTGAAGGTGTCTCTTGCCCACCTCTTAGAGGCAGGTCTGCAGCTAGTGAGAGGTGTCATTCCTCTAATGTTACTTGGTTTTCTTACCTTCCTTCAGTTCTTAAAAAGATTTATGCATTCTCTCATTTATGGCCAATGTGTCTCACAAAGGTGAATTTCAGGAATGGAAGCTACTTGTGTATGTGTGTGCGTGTGAGTGCATGAGTGTGTGTGTGTGTGTGTGTGTGTGTGTGTGGGTTGTGGGTTGTTTTAATGATGATTTTATTGTTCTGGGTGGGAGTTAGAAAGTGAGCAGGTTAAACCTTGTCTGGCAATGTGTACATGGTTTTGATGGTCTTGCTGCTAACAGTGATGAAGCAGATGTTTGATGACTATGCAGATAAATAAGTTACTTCCCAGAGGACTGATGTTGGCTACTTGCCTGAGTAGCAGGGGTCCTACAGTCTGCCTCTGCATTTTAACCATTGCTCTCTTGTTCCTCCACTGCTTCCACCTCTCTGCTAGGATCACCTTTATGAACCTGTTATCTTTAGTCAAACCCCTTTCAAACACCAGAAATGTCCACTTAAGATCCTGTGCAGGCCATTTTGTACATAAAATGGTGAGAAGGTTCTAGATTAACATTTGGGGAGGACCGAAGTTGAAGCTAAAGAACTATGAAACTATGAACTATGACCAAACAGTTCCCTGACATTTTGGTGGCTGGATTACAATGGGTGTGCAGCAGCTATGATCCCCAGTGGAGAGTCAGGGAGGACAGCCATCCGTCGAATGGAGAACCCAGAAGACTTAGATGCTAGCACATGACCTAACAAAGACAATATGAACAATCGATATCTGCCCCAGATCTTTCTTCCAATATGGAAATAAGCATGCAAAAAAGTGAAAAGAGATATTGCAGAGTTTAAATATGAAAAATAAAGTAAAACAATCCTGAAAAGAGAGGGATTTACAAGGTGTGAATCATCTTATCCCAAGAAAAACCAAATCAGAGAACCATTAAAAAAATAATGTTTGCTTTCCATGTGACAAAATGTCAAAGGCCAGTTAAAGGGCCTGACTAGTCCACAGCCAAGTAATTCTTTCTGGCAGGTGTTGGGTCAGGGAGGAATAACAACAGTTAATACTGTTGGGGAAAGGGGCCATGACAGAGAGTTGGAAACAAGAAAAAGCTAACTCTACTCCCAGCCCAGAAGTCAGTTTCGATTTCTCTCAGTTCATGCCCACTTGTTCATAAAGTCAAAGGTGCACATGTTTTAAATAGCTAGGTCTGTTCTGTGTGCTTCCTCTGTTATAAAGGTCTTCACCAGGTGAAATCTGGTTGATAAAACCCAAATACCTACTTTCAAGAAACACAAAATCTAATCGGAGACATACAACAAAATCTGCATACCACAGGAGGCAGGGATAGTACCGGACGGGAAGAGAAGGCGCTCGCAAATCTAGCAATGTGGTGATTGTTCTGTGGGCCAAAAGTAATACTTGTTCATAGAAGAATGGATGATAGATAGAGGTATGAATGGCTATCTCATGAAGCAGTGGAAAATGTACCTACCTGGAAACATGATACAATGGATTGTGAAACTCTCCTAGATAAACAGAGGGAATAAATTGATTACTGATTGAGTAAAACCAGAACTGCTTTAAAATACCTTATTTTATTTTAGTCTTGAAATTAACATATAAAATTTATTTTTTGTGCATTTCTATGACTTTTAAATACATACTTACACACAAACACCCCCCCGACACACACACCATACACAGTGTGCCTGCAGCTACAATCTGAATACAAAACCATGCCATCATTTTTGCAGCTTCAAATTTCTCCCAATCCCAACAACCATAGATTTGATCTTCCTTCCTCAGTATACCGAGTGTCTTCTGAAGATCGTCACGGAATGCAATCATGCTGTGTGTAAGCAGGGAAGACTGGCTGCATTCACTGACTGAACTGTCTTTGAGATTTTTCCCAAGTTGACATCAATACTTATTTTTTCTGTAATGTTTCACCGTACTCAACAGTAATATTGAGATATGTGAGCTGTTCCTATCTTTTTTCATTTGATTTATGGACGGATCTGTTATAAATATTTGTGTCTGTTTGAAAATTCTGAGATATTGTTCTCTAAAGTCAACATTCCCAATTTTAAAGAAGGCTAATTTTACTTCCAAAGTGATCACACTGGTTTGTATTCCCACCAGCAGTCCTGTAGAAGACTTCCAGCTGCCCTAAACTTGTGTGCATTGTTGTGGTTTTAATTCATACTGATCAGTGGCTAATGGAGTTGAAGAACTTTTAATACAATTTTTTTTCTGCATAGTGTCTTTGATGAATAGCCTGCTCAAGGTTTTTTTTTTTTTATTTTTTATTTTTTTTCTTCTTTTTGTTACTGTGTTAGTATTGAGTTTTGAGGACTTTATATATCCTAGATAAAATTATTTTGTTACATATGTAATTTATGGATGTTCTATTCCAGGCTGTTGCTTCTTTTTCCTGTCTTTTGTGAAGAAAGTGTCTCACTCTGATGATGTTCCACACCACTTTTGTATTTTATGAACACTGCTTCTTGTGCCATCTAAGAGCTCTTTGCCTATACCAGGCCGTGGAGATCTCCGCTTGTGTGCTCTTACCTAAGTGTGCCATCTAATTCTATGGTCCACTTTGAGTTCATTTTTGTAACGAGTGAATATTGGGTTGAGATTAAATATTTTGTATTTGTTTTGTTTTTGTCTGTTGATGTCAGCTGCTCAGTTAAAATGCTATTCTTCTTTGAATTGTCTTCATGTCTTATTCAGGACTACTTTTCCACAGTCCCTGTTTTAACCTATACTTCGTTGTTTTCTAATACTGACTGTGTTGATTTCCATAACGTTAAGTCATAAAATGGAATAATGTGGTCCATCTAAGCTCGTCCTGTTTTCACAAGCGTATCTTCTTTTGTTCTTCACCTTTCTCTATAAAATGTAATGGTAGCTTGCAAATGTCTTGAAAAAAATTGTGCTGACATTTTAAATAGAATAGCTTTAAATCTGACAATTTGTAGAGCATTGATAGATTTATGGTTACTAATATTTTTAATAAAAAGAAGTGAACTGATTGGTCATTTCTTAGGACTTACATAGAAAGAACAAATGGGGTCCATTTATGTTTTTATGGTATTCTCTCCTAAAATAACTCCTAAGACAATAAACTCACTCACTCAGATGGGTGGCTTCTAAAGAACAAGAGTCTTAGGTGTGTACATTTGTACCTACCATTGGACCTTGGAAGATATGGGTCTTCCAAGAAAGTCAATCCTCAAAATCTTACTTTTTCTTTCTCTTTTTATCATAGAAATTTTGCTGTAGGAATCTTCCAACATTTGTGGACTTCATGGTTTTCTCATCCTGCTCGGTCTCCTCTTCCTCCACACAGACCCTTGGAGCTTCTAGTGTCTTTTCACTAGATTTGAACAGTTTCCTAAAGTGCTCAGACACCAAAATACAAAAAAAACAAACAAACAAAAAACAAAACAAACAAACAAACAAAACAAGGGTAAATGTGTAATGCTCAAAGTACAAAACAGTAAGCCTGGGTCTTGATTTCCACCAATCAGAACATTGTGCTCATCCTGCAGAGCCCTGCTTCTACAGCTGATACAGAAAGAGGCAAACTCAGTCTACCTAATATACCAACCATGTTGACATCTTAGCTTGCCCATATGCACGTTCTTAGATTTCACAATGTTACTCAGCCCAGGGAAATGCCTTCTTTAGGACACTCATTTCTTCATACCAATACAAAAATCTAACTGAGCCATCAACCAAAGAGCATACATGTGTTGTGATTCAATCCCTCCCCCCACCTGCCTTGTCTGGCCTCAGTGGGAGAGGATGCACCTAATCCTGTAAAAACTTGATGCATTCCCCCAGAGGGGGACACTGAGAGAGCTACCATCTCAGAGGTGAAGGGGAGGAGAAAGGAGGGAAGAACTCTGCACAGGGGGACAGGGCAGGGGCAACATTTGGGATATAAATAAATAAAATAATTAATTTTAAAGTCATAATAATTACTTGTAAAATATTTATACGATTGGTAAGACAAAATCTATAAGTCTTGAAAGTTCTAAGTCTGCATAAAACAAATGAACATCTGGCAGAGGAGAATGATTAGGGAGGTAAGCTGTCTGTAGAGCTGCAAATAAAAGCTTATAAATTATATGTAAGGTCGATTTTGAAATGCTCAAGTTTCTGCAAACAAAACAGCAGAATATTGGGTTAAATCTCAGCTACAGACTCTCAGTTCCCTATCTTCAGTAATACCTCATGCAGATGCATGTAAACACAGGACAGTAATCCCACATACTGTAATCCCTGCCACTGGAAGCTAAAGCAGAAGGATCAAAAATTCAATCCCAGTTAGGCAATGTGGGGGAAAAGCTGCTGGGGATACACCTCAGTAGTAGAATGCTCGTACGCCATGCACAGGGCCTTGAGATCAATCCCCAGCATTGAAAGAAAAACTCATCAAAGCTCATTCAGCTATGCAAAGATCATATGAAATTTTATTTTAAAAATGCCTCAATCTGTCTTGATTGAATGCCTTGTTACAAATTGATGCCGTATCATTATAGGATCACTATAATCTACTATGATTCGTGTTCATTTCCAGCAGTTAGTGGGATCACAAATCTTAGGGATTAATGACAAATGCCATGGCAAAGTTATATGAGTCAACAGTGCTAAATAGAGTATCAGGGCCATACAGCAGTACTGGCTTACATGAGGAAAGGGCACACAATGTATAATTGTTGGGCAATTAATCTATCTCTTAATCTATCATCTGAAGTGGGACATTTCTGTACTTGACAGACACTGAAACCTGATACAGGGAAAATAGAAGAGTCCAATGTTTTTCTGAGCAAACCAAGGTTATAATCTCTGCACTGATTCTTTTAAAGATGTATTTTCGAAGAAAGAAATTGAATAAGATATCAGAAGATGGAAAGATCTCCCTTGCTAATGGATTGGTAGGATTAATATAGCAAAAATGGTCCTCCTAAAAATCAATCTACAGATTCAATGCAATACCCATCAAAATTCCAACATAATTATTCACAGAAATTGAAAGGACAATTTTCAGCTTTATAGGGAAATACAAAGAATCCAAGGTAGCTTAAACAGTCTTGAATAATAAAAGAACTCTGGGAAGTATCACTATCCATGACTTCAAATTGTACCATAGAACTATAGTGACAAAAACAGCAGGGTATTAGCACAAGAAAGACAAGAGGATCAATAAAATTGAATTGAAGACCCAGACATAAATCCACACAGATATGGACACCTGATATTTTTTTTATAAAGGAGCCATAAATATATACTGGGAAAATGACAGCATCTTCAACAAATGGTGCTGGACAACCTGGATGACTGCATGTAGAAAAATGGAAATAGATCCATACATAACACCCTGCACAAAACTCAACTCCAAATGGATAAAAGACCTCAGCATAAAACCAGATGTACTAAACCTGATAGAAGAGGAAGTGGGAGTAGCTTTGAACTCATTGACACAGGAGAAGACTTTCTGAACAGAACATCAACAGCACAGGCACTAAGATCAACAATTAATAAATGGGATCTCATGAAGATAAAAAGCTTCAGTATGGCGAGGGACATCATTAAGTCAAAGTGACAAGCTACAGAACAAGAAAAGCTTTTTATCAGCCTAATATCCAATAAAGAGCTAATATCTAAAATGTATAGGGAATTTTAGAAAAAGCTGGGCATCAAGAAAACAAACAACCCAATTTAAAAATGGGTTACAGATCTAAACAGAGTCCTCAAAAAAGGAAACTTAAAATGGTTCAAAAACACTTAAAGAAATTTTCAACATCCTCAATCATCAGAGAAATTCAAATCAAAACTACATTGAGATTTCTTCTTATACCAGTCAGAATAGCTAAGATCAATAAAACAAGATACAGCTCATGATGAACACATAGGGAACACATTCATGCTGGTGGGTACAAACTTGTGTAGCTATTACGGAAATTAGTATGGCAGCTTCTCAAGAAGCTGGGAATAGATCTACCCCAAGATCCAGCTATACTATTCTTGAACATATACACAATAAATGTTTTATCCTACTACAGAGACATTTGCTCAGCCATGTTTATTGCTTCTGTATTCATAATAGCCAGAAATTGAAAATAATCTAAATGTCCCTCAGCAGATGACTAGATAAAGAAAATGTGGCACATTTTCACAGTGGAGTATCACTTAGCTGCTAAAAAATAATGAAACCATGAAATTTGTAGGTAAATGGATGATGCTGAAAAGAAAAATTGTCCTTAGTGAGGTAACCCAAACCCAGAAAGACAAATACAATATGTATTTGTTTATATGTAGATATTAACTGTTAAATCTTCAATAAGCAAGCTATAATTCACATACTCACAGAGGTTATATAGAAAGTAAGGGATTAAGGTGGAAGGGATGGATCTCCCTAAGTAAGGGAAATGGAATAGGTAGTTATGGATGATGAAGGGTTGAAAAGGGAGAAACAGACAGGGATAGGGAACAGGCAGGTGATGGACAGAATACGGAAAGAAAGCTAAAACTAAGGGCAATATCTGAGGGACCATATGGAAAATTAATACAGTAGAAGTTTCCTAATATATAATATGTTAAATATATATACATACACACACACACACATACACACATACACACACACACACACACACACACACACACACACACATATTTGAAGCCAATCTGAATGAAATTTCCAAATAAAAGAGGAGACAAAGCCACAACTGGACATCTCTCACCACCAAATAAAGCTTTCAATTTTGGAAGTGGGCTGCATCTAATTGATTTGTTGACCAAAGGGACTCCAGGAAATCTTCCAAACAACCTGGACTATTGTCAAGGCTATCATTTTATCTCCACAAACTGATGGTATTGCTCAAGACAACACCTACACAAAGAGACCAAGCTGGTGCATACCTAGGGTCTTCACCCTGACAGAGTAGTGCTCATGATACTGGAAGGTACTCTGCACTCTACAAAAGTAGTGTGAAGACCAACACAGCTACAAAGTCTTTGATCTACAATGATATTCTACCTGCAAGCTGTGCTACTGCAATAGTGGCACAAAGCTTGTGGGAGTAACCAACCAATATATGGTTAGATTTAAGACACACCCCATTACATAGAACCCATCCTCCATACTGCTCTGGTGGCCAAGAACCCGAGATCAAATAGGCCAGAATCATAGGAGAAAGCCAAACATTACTGTTCTTCTTAAGGAATGTAGCTATAAAATGACTAATTACAATATGCTATACTCTGTTGAGGGATATCTGGGTTGTTTCCAGTTTCTGGCTATTATAAATATGGCTGCTATGAACATAGTTGACTTTATTACATGTTGGAGCATCTTCTGGGTATATGCCCAGGAGTGGTATAGCTTGGTCCTCAGGTAGTATTATGTTCATTTTTCTGAGGGTCCTCCGGCAAATGGATGGAACTTGAAAATATCATCCTGAGCAAGGTAACTCAGTCACAAAAGAATGAACATTGTATGTACTCACTGATAAGTGGTTATTAGCCCAAAAGTTCAAAATACCCAAGAGTCACTTCACAGCAACTGTAGGGCTATGTGTGAGGTCCCAGATGGAGGAGTTGGAGAAGGGACTGAAGAAGCTGAGGGGGTTTGCAGCCCCAGGGAGGGAGCAACAGTGGCAACTAGCCTGACCCCTCGATGCTCCTGGAGACTGAATCACCAACCAAAGAATACACATGGAGAGACCCATGGTGCTGGGCACATATGCAGCAGAGGAGGGTCTTGTTAGACATCAGGGGGAGCAGAGGCCCTAGAGCCTAAGGGTGTTAGATCCCCCAGTATAGGAGAATGCCAAGAAGGGAAGCTGAGAGTGGGTGGGTGGGCGTTTGGGGGAATACCCCCATAGTGGCAGGGGGAGGGGGAGGGAATAGGGAGGTTCCAAACGGGAGATCTGGAAAGGGGGAAACATTTGAAATGTAAATAAAGTATGAAAAAAAGATCAACTCAGAAAAAAAAACCAACAATATGCTATACTCATAGATTAGGTTTGTTTTTTTTTTTCTCAGCCATCATCAGAGAAGCTTCCTCATGCAGTAGATGAAACAAATACAGAGAATCACAGCTGGAGAATGTGCAGGGAGTGAGAGACCTTGAACCCTCAACCATAAGTGGAATGTTTCCATTAAATCCCACCCACCCCCCACCCCCAGGGCTCAAGAAACCCCGCAGAAGAGAAGGCAAAAAGAGTGTGAAATAGGGGATAGAAGACACCAAGGAAATAATGCCCAATGTGGAGGTTTAAATGTGACTGGCCCAGGGTGTGGCACTGTTAGGAGGTGTGGCCCTGTTGGAGGACCTGTGTCACTGTGGGGTGGGCTTTGAGACCCTCCTCTTAGCTGCCTGGAAGCCAGTCTGCTCCTGACTGCCTTAGGTTCAAGATATAGAACTCTCAGCTCCTTCTCTAGCACTGTGTCTGCCTGGATGCTGCTGTGATTACTGCCATGATGATAATGGACTGAACCTCTGAAAGTGTAAGCCAGCCCCAATTAAATGTTGTCCTTATAAGAGTTGCCTTGGTCAGGGTGTCTCTTCACAGCAATGGAGACCCTAAGACACCCTCTAAACACAAGAGGACAAATCCACATATGGACTTATAGAGACTGTGGCAGCATGCACAGGGCCTGCATGGGTCTATGCCAGACCTAGATCCAGTGATAAGAAGGGAAGTGGACACAAGCTCCCATTCCAAACCCAGAAGCTATGTCCAACTTATAACCACTCACAGAGAAATGAACAGAGAAATGTACCATAGAGCTATGTCCACAGTTGCAGAGGTAGTTGATATTTTTACATTATTCCAGATGAGGCTATTGATGTTCACAGATGTAAAATAACTAACCAATGTCAGCATGGTAATGCATGGATTTGAGACCTGGGCTGAAAAATTAGAAAATTTTCCTTGGTGGTTACCTTTTTCTTGATGTGATTTTTAAAAAGCCATTCATGGAAGAAAGAGTTTATTTTTACTTAAGTTTCCAGAAGAGGAATCCATTACAGTGTAGCAGCAAGTGTCAGGCATAGCCGTGGAGCAGAAAGCTTTGAGATCCTATCCTCAACCACAGACACAGAACAAGGAAAGTAAAGTGGAAGTGGGATGATGCTGTGTACTTTCAAAGCCCACTAATGGGGTGTTTCCTGTAGCAATGCTGTACCTCTCCATAACCATCCCAAACAGGGCCTCTGACTGGGGAGCAGGAGTCCAAATTCCTGAATCTGTGGGGACACTTCTCACTCAAACCAGGACATTCTTATACTTGTTTTATATCAGTGACACCCACACCTCAGAAAGTCTTCCAAGTAAAATAACAAAAGCAGAGAAAGCCCAGCAGCCTTTATTAAACCTAGAATTGAAAGCCTGGGAAGTGCCAATTATGTTCTGTTCTGCCCTTCTTTCTTCAGAACTCCCCACAGCATTTTCTACAATACCATAGTCCCAAATATCACAGTTAAAAATCATCTACTTTCGAATAAAATTGAGAGGCCCAGGGCTAAAGAAGGATGGTAAGGGGAAGGTCCGGTCTTTTTTTCCAGGACATTCGGACCAGCAGTCATCAAGGAACCTGCATTCAGTCTTCACATGTGTCTCACAGGAAGGCATCTCTAAATTAGCATGGATCCTACATATCCCAGAGCCAAGAGAATGTAATCTGAAGAGGGGGTTGAATTTACAAATCCTGTGTGGGGAAGTTAAAGCCACAAAAGATTTAAAAAGCAGAATAGTATCTAAATACAGTAAAATATGTAGCAGCCTTCTTAGATCGCAGGGTTTATAAAGCAGGGTTACGTGGTTGACTCACTGAATAGAAATACAGTACTAGAATCTTTCACCAACTGAGATGTAGGGAGAGCTCTGTCCAGATAACCTCACCCAGAACACTGTATCACCCAGAAATCAGTCAGTCACCATCAAACCCTGTAGATAAAAGAGGAGGTAGACTGGACATGCCTATAGCTTTAACCTACCAGCAACACATTCCATTTGAACTGCTTCTGAAGCTAAAATGACATTAATTATGTCACTAATTTGTCAATCCCAAACTATTTGACCTTTGGCTTGTCTGACAATATGCAAGGACACTACATTGTGAAAGCTTGCTAAATCGGAATGTCCAGTGTAAAGTCAACCTCTGTGTCTTCCAAAAAACGTTCTCTAGTTTGGGATGAGCCCTTAATATTCTGTTGATAAGAGGCTAGTATTGTGCTTGGGTCAGCTTTCAATTGCATGCCTACTCCCATCACCCAAGATATTCTGTCTCCAGCCTCTGAATCCTTATATCATAAAGAAACCTAACAATAATTGTTAGTCATTTTCCAAATAGACATTGCGGTGACAAAACCCATCTCATTTAAAGTCAAATAAAATGGGATCTGTAGATAATAACAACCCCCTAGAACTGCCATGAGATCTGAGAGAAGACAAAAGTCTTCACCCTTTACGTTTTGCCAAGGGGATAAAAGACAATATTTAAGCTCCCTGTGGCAGGGTTACTGATTTTAGGAAAAAGGAAATATCCAAACCATAACCTTGTTTGGTATTAACCTGCATGAACTGGGCTGTACTATTGTTTTGTAACTGTTTAAAATGAGCAGGTTGAATGGCTAATAAATCCACCCCAATTTTATCATGACAAACTATGGCCACTAAAACATCCTTCCAGGTCTCCAGAGGATGGCGACAACATAAAACAAGAGTCTGCAGCCACTGTTTCGATGGCAAACACTACCTGTAATTATTTCCTCAGCAGGACTGCATAAAACTTGGATTCCATTCAGTCTTACACCAAACAGCTCCGATATTTCATGTCACGGGTGAAGGTGGAAATGGGGATAGTTCATCAACACCGATCAACGATATAAAAACGAGCCGTGAAGCCGAGCGTATGAGAGTGCATAAAAATGTTTTGTGTTCTGACCAGTACACTGCTTTAAAATTTTTTTACAGTCAGGCCCAATTGTTCATTCTCTCCATGCAGAAGATACTCACATATTCATTTTTAAAAGGGCAAATCAACCATAATTCAGTTTATAAACTGTGAAGCTGGTTGTGAATGTCTGGATGAATATTCATTAGCATCTCTTAATCTGCCATCGACTGTGATTCATTAGGCATATGTAAATATCACTCACTTTAATTGCCCCTAAACTGACTTAACATAATATTGTCATTAGCAAATTATTAGTTATTTGTGTAACTAATGGTACATTATGGTATGCACGCTAAATCTCCAAATATATGATTATAATTAGGGTGATGTTTTATGCTGGGGGCTTTCTAAACTATTTGATGAAATATAATGGAGTCAAATAAAATCCAGTATGTTAGTAGGACAGTTGCATAACTTTCTTCTGCACCTTGGTGCTGTTGGCGCGTCCCACTCTTCATTTTTCCTGACACTAGGCTGGGTGTTTCTTTTCTCATTTGTCTCCCATGAGAAGCTTCCCTGTCCCTCTCCTGCATTGCATCCAACAGGACACATGCAAGTTTGCTTTTTGGCCAAGGTGTTTTTCAAAAAATATTCACTCATTGCAAATGGAGCAGTCTACATAAAATTGGCAGGGAGCATAAAGGAGACCCTCTTGGTACTGATGAAAGTGTCCTAGGAGGGCACACCGGAAGTTTTAGTCCGTGTGGTTATTGTGAAGATTGGCATTTGATGGGTATACTTTCATGAAATGAGGAGCAGTGTTGCAGCCATTTTCCCCAGAACTACCATCATCTATGAAAAATTTGATATCACTTTGGACCCCTTCTGCATTCTTAGCTTTCCTCTTTTGAAAAATTTTACTTGCCCCTTCATCTCCCTAAAGGATTTATTTTACAACAAAGTCATGTAAGAAGGGCCTTTTGCTGACCTCCATTTCCATAGTAATATCAAGAGAATTGCTGCCTTTCATCCCTTATAATGATTATGAATCAACTACCAAGCTCCCAGGAACAAAGTTGACCTGGCATATTGGCAGGGAAGGCTACAATTAGTATTCCTTTAGTCTCTGTTAATTGCTTAACTGGTGACAGGACTATGTTAATACAGAATGAGCTAACAGAGGAGGGAAGTCTTTTATCATGTTGTCCTCCTAAATGTTGGTACACTAACTCGCCATTGATGTCTACAAACAGAGATTCGGATAAATGCCTGCTCCCGTCTTTGATAATGGTGTAGATTAATTGCCATTTCATCTTAATTTAATAAAAGAACCTTTTGGATTTTTTAAATAAAAGCTTACACATGAAAAAGAAATTACTGAGATAATGATAGCATAATGAGTATAAATTGTGGTACAAATCTCCCGGAGAGATGCGAACATTCCAGAAACATGGTCAAGTGTAAGTTTATTAAAAGCAAACCAAATGTTTTCAGTATACAGTAGTTCAGTTTCAACGACACCGCTATAAGGTGAAGCAATTATGATATATTAATTAATGGAGAGTAACTGGTTCTCATCCCTAAGGGATTTAATTGTAATCTTCAGAGATCTTTTAGCCAATGTCATATCTGATATTCACAAAGTGGCCAATCAAGGAGCCATATGTGTTTATCAAGGAGACAAATCACTTATTAGTCTGAAGTTGATAGTCTGGCTTGCCTCCTTCACAGACTCTAAATTACACAAGATCTATGACTTTTTGTGTCTTGCATGGAAGTCATGTTCTGCCCATCACCTGCTGTGTGTAAATAGAGTCCACTTGGAACATAAACATTTACTACCATCTATGGTTGCATTTGGCTGTAAAATGGCACAGTTGCATGTCTAACAGATTTCACACTGTTCCTCAAAACCCAAAATATTTACTTTCTGGTCCTTTGTAGAAAGTTTTCTGAATTTATGGATGGTTCCTAGTTAAACTGCATGAAGAGCATGTTTGTATCATGCCTGATCAGGAGAGGTGAGGTTGTGTGTTTCACATAAAGTAAGCACTACGTGAGTTTGTAAAGGAACTATCTTCCAGTCTCTCAGGGCCACTTACTATAAACACAGCCTTGAGAAAACGGCTGTATAAAGAAAGACCCGTGCCTTGCACATTAGGCAAACCCAAGCATGCCGTTCAGGCCCACCCCCAGAACTTCTGGAAAATTGTCTCTTTCAACAATAGCTTTGTGGTAATTGTGAGGGCAAGCCAGAAGAAAAGAGCGTAAAATGCTACTTCTGATACTCAGTGGATTCAGTTGTCAAAACCAACTTTGTACCTAAGACCTAAATTCCAAACAAAGCAGGCAAAGCTGTTTAAGCTCTCCAGCCTCTATGATATAAGAAAACACCAGGGAAGAGGAAAAGATAAAATTGGCATGAGCCAGTTTGAGGTGTTATGTGTATTCTTGTGTCTGCTCTTGAGAATAGAGGTCTGTGCTAGCTACTTGACAAATCACACTAAAATTATTAAGGGTTTGTCATACTATAAGAAATTCCGATAGGCTATCTTAGGAGATGTTAAAGTTTGATCAAGCCCATGATTTGCTGTGTAAGTGTTACCGGGAAAATGCATTTGGAAAGAACTTAGAAGAATTCATCAAGTTTTGAATGGTTTACAGCAAGGTTCAGCCATGGCTTCCGGTCTTTACTCCTATTTCATTCTCTTCTTTTCCTAGGAAAAGGCAGTAGAACTTCTTTCTATTTCCATAATAGGGAACGTTTTTTTTTTTCTTTCTTTCTTTCTTTTTTTTCTTAGTTTCTCCTAGACTTCTAATACTGTACTTAATTTTAAAATTAGAAGAAAATGCTGAATGTAAGATTTCTAGTCTAAGTACCCTAAGATTAGATTGGAGTGAACAACAAAATTAAGATGGCAGACTTTCTGCTATCTTATCTTTTTGCTGTTTGAGGGATCTTTGTGATAATGATTCATACTGGAAGAGTATAGTGTCTGCCACTCCCTGGCTCACACCTGCCCATACTGCAAAGAAAAGAGAGAGTCTCCTCCTCCAACATTGTGCTTGTAAACAATCAGGAAGTGTGCTAAATTCACCCACGGAGGACTCCAAACCTAGAGGGCATCTGCAAAGTTGGTAGAGTCCATTGTCACTTTGGAGAAAGGTTGTGGTTAGTAGTGATGGGCGTGGCGCTTGGCAGCGGGGAAGTAACTGGTCTTCTGAGAAGACTTAGCAAATCTATGAAGAGAGAAAGAATGTTTTTCTGTTTCCTATAGGTATCGTGATTCCTTCTTATTCTCCAAGAAGTGTATTTTATCTCCAGTCGTGCATCATTTGGTTAGCCACAGATGCCATAAGTTGCTTTCCTCAGGCCTGGTCATGTAGCTCAGTATTAGAGGACTTGCTTGTTTGGGAACAAAGTCCTGGGTTCAGTTTTCATATCCACAAAAAGAAAAAAAAAATCACCTTTCCTACTTAATGTGAGTTGAATCTGTTTCTGTTGCTTTCAGTCAATGAACCTGACTAAGAGAGAGCCTCTACACAGTGCCTGAAAACTCCAGTACTGTCTCCTTTTAACTATACCAGTTGTACTTTACTGAGTGAGATAGTAAAAGACAGCTATACAGTCTCCATCTCAGGACTTCAGTATTTTCAATATCTCATAGATATGTTTCAGAACATGCATGCATTAGCATATAGATAGATAAGCACTAATTTTTCCACTTCACTAATGTGTAAAAATGAGCAATACTTTTTAAATAGAAAGTAATTCATAAGGTGAATACTGAGTATTATCTTGCAGAAGATTTCCAAGCTCAAGTTCAAATTGATGTTTTCATTATTATTTCACACTAATGATACCCATTGTGCACTGTGAGGATCACTGGTCTTTTCCTCTGCAAGAAAGGATCACTCTATTTGGGGTTTATCAGAATCTCTGGCAAATATTCTCTTGGAAATTTGAGCTGAAACACCTTTGGAACCAGATGCATGTCCTAATCCTATTGCTCAACTCATGTTAAACTACCCTTTCTCTAGATCTAATATCTTCAGTTTTGAGAATGAGAATCATGTATTTGGAGCCTCGACATTGGCCACAGTGACTGTATGATGGCTACTAAGTAACACTTATCAGGTGCAGCAAGAAAATGACTATGCTGGTTGTGTTTGAAATATTGATCTGTCTTTCATCAGATAATGCTCTAATTCTGTCAGGAAGGTGTCTGGGGACCACATTTCTAATTCTGAGGTAGAAAATATTTGTGAAGATTCCTACCTCTCTGTCATGGTGCTCAGATATTGGGAAATACGGGGGGGGGGGAGGTTATATTTCAAGTCACATGAATCAATTCTTTCTTTAAATTTATTTTTCAAACTTTATTTACATTTCAAATGTTTCCCCCTTTCCAGATCTCCCCTTTGGAACCTCCTCATTTCCTTCCCCCTCCCCCTGCCACTATGGGGGTATTCCCCCACCCACCCACTTTTTTCTTTCAAGACAAGGTTTCTCTGTGTAGCCTGGTTGTCTTGGAACTCACTCTGTAGACCAGGCTGGTCTCGAACTCAGAAATCCACCTGCCTCTGCCTCCCCAGTGCTGGTATTAAAGGCGTGTGCCACCACTGCTTGGCACACATGAATCAATTCTATGTCCCTGAATCCAAGAGCTTCTCAGAATCCTGGGCTGATAACATCTTTATACTGTAGAATGCAAACAATGATAGCAAACTCATCAATTCTAAGTCAAGTTTTTAAAAAAAGTAAAATGAAAAAGATAGGGATTCCAAAGGAACACATTTTCAACAACAAGCAGATGTGTTTAACCAAGTTTCAGACACTTTTGAGTCACCAAAACAGGATGGTCAGAGGGCAACACTCCTGATATACCCTCCAGTTGACTGGGGCCACTCACCTTCTACAACCATCTGCTTCCCTAGGCCTCTAGTCAGCCATGACTTGGCACAGTGACATTTCTTTCCATGGGGCTCACAAAGCACAGAGTTGGGAACCTTTTTCTTAGAACTGATTCTCTCAACTTAATTTCTTGGTTCACGCACCTGTCTCCTTGGACCGTGACGTGGGCATAATCTATATGTAGATGGGATAAAGAGTGGAAAGATAGGGTTAAGATTCCCCTGATAGGAACAGGAAAGAGAAGCTATGAGCTAGGATGTATATGGGATGAACATGAGAGACTAAGCATAGCTCAGATGTGTGTAGTGTAGCAGGTGTTTGTATAAAGACTGCTAATTTTGCATGGAGTAGGTAGAGGCATTCAGGAGCTATTTATAGGAAACAAAAGGCTGTAAAAGCCAGTTTCTATTCAGAAAGTATGATGCTGATATGAATACCCAGCTTGGACGAGGACAACTACACTGGGCATAGGGCAACCCATGGGACAGCACAAATGATGAACATTGGTTGTTTAGGAAACATAGTGAACGGTAATGTAACCTATTATATGACACATTATCTCTGGAAAAACATCACTTTTGTGAAATTCTGTATAAATATGGCTTTGAGGTCAAAAGGTCAGTCCCTTCATATTTGTCAGCCTGCTTAGGTGTGTCTGCCTATAGGCCTGTGTTCCTACCTCTGTGAGCCTATGTTCCAGTCACTGTGGATGATTATGCGTACCTGTATATGACAACTTGTGCCTGGTTTGTTGGCATCTACTTGCCTGGTGATGTGTGCTGATGAATAAAGTATGTTTTGTCTGTCTATGAGTCCTTGGATTCCCTTCAGCTTCCTTTCATCCTTCTCATGACCCTTCTTCATTGCTGGTTCTGGAGGTTGGACTTCACAGTGCTCTACCGATGAAGTGCCCTTGGAGTTGGGGAAGGGCAGGGTCCTAGTGGCAGGCAATAGATTTGTCAAAGAAAAAAGAACTAGTAAAAGAACAAATTAAAACATGTGAAACACTGTGACATATAGATGCCAACGGGGGGAGCATGGGAATAAACATACACAGTGATAAGAATCTGTGTTTCGTTGTAAGAAGTTTGGAAGGAGTTCCACATTTAGGCAGGATGCAATGTAATAATATTGAGGCTGGAGAAATCTACCAGAAGGAGCAAAACGCAAAATGAGTTAGGAGTCAAGACCAGAGAGTCAGTCCAGCATGCCTTAGCCCACACCTGTAAGACCTGCAGTCAAGAGACTGAGTCAGGAGAAAAGAGGGTCTGGGCTACATAGCAGGATCCTGGCTCAAGAAGTTAATTTATCAAAAAGAAATCAAGACGAGAAAGCTGTAGAGAGGCAACTCAGGAAATGAGACGTTTACTCTGATGGAGGAGATCAGAGACAGTACTCTGAAAGACTGAGTGAAGAATGCTTGGCGCTGTGATAGTGTGACAGCTTGACAGAAACTGACCGTGAAGACAGTAAGGAACTGCTTCAAAGGCAGGTGAAGTCAGGGGCGGGAAGGTGGAAGAAAGACCCAAAGAGCTGTGGTCTAGGTGACAAATTTCTCAACAGTGACATTCACTGGGATAAGGAACAAAAGAGAGGGAAATGGTCATTCCAGTCTGAACGTTTTAAATGCAAGTTGTCCTTGGGATACCTGGGTTAAGCTGGAGAGGAAGCTGCTGTGCTTATGTACTAAGAAAAGGATCTTAAGTGGAAATGTCACTTGCACCCAACACCCACCACGTAAGCTCAGAGAGATCAATGAACCTCTTTGAGCATTCACCTATTCACCTACACAATAGAAATTAAACAGTACCTGCTCCTGGTGCTGATGTACATCTGCAATCTGACACCCAACAAAGGAGGCCAGTGAGTTTGGGGCCACACTCATGAGTTCCAGGCCAGTTTGGGCTAAACAGCAAGAGGTTGTACAAACATTCAATGGTTCGTCTTTTTTTTAATGGTTTTGTGTGTGTGTGTGTGTGTGCGTGTGTGTGTGTGTGTGTGTGTGTGTGTGTGTGTGTGTGTATGCGTGCAGGGTTTCTCTGTGTACTTTTAGCTGTCCTGGAACTTGCTCTATAGACCAGGCTGGCCTCAACCTCAGAGATCCACCTGCCTCTGCCTCCTGAGTGCTGGGATTAAAAGTGTGTGCAGCTGCCTCTGCTTCCGCCCCGGCTTCCAGTGGTTTGTCTTAAACTAGCTTCCTAGGACCACGCTCAGGGCTATGAAAAGGTGCCAGCTACTTTTTAGCATTGTATCACCCTGTTAGTAGTAGTTTCCTGAGTTTAGCTGTCTCAGGAACAAATTCCACCTTGCTGGCAGGATCAAAGTCATGTTCCCAGACTCCGGAATCCAACCCCTATCCTGCTTCTTCAGAAGTTTCATGTTTGTCTGTTAACCAGTAAAGGATGTAAAGAGGGAAGATGCTGTTATCCCGTTATCTAAACCAAGGCACACAAGTCATTAAATGTGTTGCTTGTCTTGACTTAACCATGTGCAGTTTACCCACTCCTTTGTTCCTTTATCATTCCAAAATTCCAGGTCAGAGTCCAGGAGGGGACCCTAAAAGCTGTCTCAAGGACCCTAAAACCAGGTGACCCAGATAAGGCCCAGACACCAATGTTACCCTTGGGTCAAAATATAATTGGTCAATGTAACAACCCCACCCCATCCCCCTTGCTTTATGTGCCCATCCTATAAAAATGTACAATCTCCCTTCAGGGACGCGGTTCAGATCCCAAACTGGCCACCCCCAATGCACACAGAAAATAAAGCTTTCATTTTTAAGCTTCTGGTGAATTTTCTGGGCTTTGACCCCCAACCCAACAATCCTTACCCCTGAAGTGCTTGACCAGATACCCTCTTGTATATCTCCCGTCACCTTCTTACTTCTTGTGGTCTTTCCTGGGTGAACAATTTCACAGTTCAGAAGCTGGTACACAGATCTTTTGTATGCATGTGCTTTGCTTTTTAAAAAGACAATGAGCCCTGAAACAAGTCGGGCTTAAGGCTACCTGGAAGACTCCCTACAAAGGACTGTGGTTCAGTAAACCTGGGCTTACTGTTGGATATGTACCGCTCAGTAGAGTTATCGTTGCATTTACAAAACTGTTCTCCCACCCAAGCCCTGGTTATACAGAAAAACCAAGAGAGTATGAAGAAAATAAAAACACTACGCAGCCAGGACAGAGCTACCACATACAGCTTATATTTTTGACTGTTTATTGTAGATTTATTTCTTTCTGCACGCCTCTCACCCTACTCCTGCTGGCATTGGAGCCTACAGCCTCCAAATCCAGTGATGACATCACCCATAGGCGACAAGGACCCTTGTGCCTGTTGCCATAGCAACCGCCATACATATCCACTTGGCCACTCACCCTTACCTGTGCGCCCAAATAAAAGACAGCCTAAGCCTGACTTTTGCTCTCTTTCCTCCTCCTCCTCCTCCTCCTCCTCCTCCTCCTCCTCCTCCTCCTCCTCTCCTCCTCCTCCTCCTCCGTCGCCCCCTTGTCCTTTTCTCTTCCCCCTTTTCTCCCCCAATAAACCTCTCCAGTGGAGCTGTACTAGCTTGGTGTCATCTGTCCCTGTTCGAGCCGCTATTCTAACACAACAACTCCCCTGTCTGCTTTTGACCCTGCTTCAATAGACCCATGCTGGTGACTTCAGCCACTCACCTGTCAATGTGACTGCTAGATTGCATTAAGCTTTCCAGCTGGAATGGGTCTTATGGGAGCTGCAGTTGAAGTCCAGCGTCTCAGGATCTCTACTGTAGCTCCAGCTAGGTTAGTTACCTTTGATTTTAATCCCCACTCTGGATTGAGGAGTACAGACATAAGCAAATGGGCTTTTAAATGAAGGGTACCTCTTTCTGTAAATCATCCCAGCCAACTCAACCACATTCACAGGGCCAAGGAAGAAAGTACAGTGCTCTGAGATTCTGTAGGTATTTCTTCCCCGGTAGGACCCATTGCCGGGGTGTTTCTCTATTGCCAAATCTCTACCTGGTACTAAAAACAGGTAGGCTTTCTGGGCAGCTTGGTTTAGCCTTGCCCAAGATTTCCAATTTCACCCATGTGAAAGAAATTTGGTGGACAAACATCTAGGTTTGCCTTTGCAAGCAAGCCAAGAGATGGCATTTTGATAGTCTAATTAAAGATAAAATTGGGGAGACAAAAATCATTTTATTGTTCTAATACATAGCAGATAGAAAGGCAAAAGCTTCCAAAGAGCCCACAGCCCAAGCTGATCAAGCATGTAGCTTAAACATTCTGATCCTGAAGGAAGAGGATCAGCATGCTCGGAGCCTGGGACCAGAGAATAAAAATACATTCAGTCTCGACAGTATTTCAAACCCTAATCACCACTGATCTGAATTTGGCAACACATTTTGCATGATACCCATAAGTGAACTTTCTTCAAGGGTGCACTGGCATAATGATGGGACCTAGTAATCAATACCTAATGCCATTTAATGGTGGGATGACATATCTCTGATATGCAAATTTTTACAGCACAGCAATTAAGCAGTTTAGAATTTTATGACAGTGCTTGGGCTTTCTATGAAAACAAAAAGACAAAAAAAGGGGGGGGGATGGGTCAATAGGACTGGGAATGATGAGCTAATCCCCACTGGAAATATACCACGTAATGCTGTGGAGACAACACATTATGGAGAGCATTGTGAACACTGATTGTTAATTTCCCCTTGTATCTTCCTAGTCCAGGTTTAGGTTAAAGCCAGAGTCCCTGACCTTCCCCACAGCCTGGGGCTGAGGGTGAGTGGCAGCCACATTGGTGGAACATGAGTCTAGAGTACAGATGGGAAAGTTGGGCGTAGCAATCTGCTGTGTGCATGGAATACAGAGCAAAGGGGGCTTGCAGTGAGCCAGTGTGTCCGCGGGGGACAGAGCGGGGGGCCATATGCTGTTCTCCTCCCTTCTGTCACCAAGTCTGCTGCCTCATCCTTCTGTCAGGGGACACTTTAATGATGAACATGTTTTAAACAGTTTTGTTTACCTAGCAACAGCTTTTCTAAGAGGGGGTCTTAATTAGTCACCTTAAACCATTTTTGGTTTGATTTTTTTTTTAAGGCATTCATTCGTTTGTTCATTCATCTGGAAGAATCTCCCTTTTATTCATTCCACACACACCCCCTCCCTGCCCCCTCCCCTGGAGGCTGTTGTTACTGTTTCCATGAAAAAGTGTGTCTGCATTACAAAACTACTTTTAATAACTATATGCCATTTTCCTCTTCTTTTCATGCATCCTTTAATACCACAATTAGCTTTGAAGGGTGGATTTTTTTTCTCTCTCCACTTGTCAGAGGCGGCATGCCTTTGTGGGGTTTGATAATAGGATCTGCATTTTTAAAATGAAACTTCATTTGGTGAAGTTTTTTTCCTCCTTTTTTCGTGATTTTGGTCCTATGGGCAGCAGGTCAGTCATTTCCACGTGAAAAGAACAGACCCCGTGCTGACATCAGCACGCATAGCTTCTCACTTCGTCGTGATGGAGACAGAAAATTCACAGTTTAATTTTACCCATTGTGTTATTGGTTTTCATTTCAACATTAATTCCCACAGCCCGGTAAGAACTACTTTTGAAATACTTTTGTGTTGAGTTCCTTTATTCAGCACAAAGCATTTGAATACAAATCCATTGGTTTCTATCTTTTTAAAATGTTAATTTTTTAAAAAAATATGGTTATTAAATGGGAAACAAATTTAAAATCTAAATAACGTCATCCAAAAATGTTGAGAGTAAAATGCTTTTTTTCCCCAACCCCCACTCCATTTCTTTGGTAACAAAACTTGCTGAGTGGCTTAACAAGCAAACGGTAATGGGGCCAAATGTACTTAATCATTAACTCCCATTAGACAATAACCCCCATAAAAGTCAAATGACACAGGCTAATTCCTGAAGACTACCTCTGCTTTTACATCACTGAACCAGATTCTGCTTTATTGTGAAAGAACAACCTGTCTTTCAAGACATTGTTCCTAGCAGAACACAGGATCCATCCGCTTAAGCCTCAATAATGTTCACCCAGGAACACCAAGCTTCCTGCTTATTCCTCACTGAGGGTGGGAAGAATGAAACTGAGGTACAGTGGCAGCAAATGGAGCTGATCCCAGAAGACAAGTCTTAGAATGAATAGTGCATCTCTCAGTCTGACTTGTAGTAAGTCAATAATGATCTTTAACTGAACATTTTCTTTGTCCCCACACAGGCTGAAAACATCCCCAGTTTTTGTTTAGAATTTTAAAGACAGGCTTTTCATGACTGATGCATTCCTAACATTTTGGAGTCGCAGATTTTGTTTTGAGAACAGCCTTTTATTTATAGAAAATTTGAGCAAAAAGTGCAGAGACTTTCTATCTATCCCTTTACCTCTTGAACAGTCTCCTCTGTTGCTAATTTCTGACATTACTATGAGATATTTGCAACCAAGAGGAAATCACTGCTGATGTCTTATGGACTCCAATCCACAGTTCACTTGGGATTTATGTTCTGTGGTAGACCCTCCGGGGGATAGGACACATGTGTAATGACACAGTGTTCTCTTGCTGCCTTCAGTGTCTCTGTCTGTTAATACTGTCCCATCCCAAATCCAAGAAATCAGTGACCTTTTCTAGAATTTTCTATATCACTCGAACACAAATCTATAGGTTTCTAGGTCTAAAAAAAAGTCTAAAAATGTTGAAATATAAAAGGTTTAATTAGAAATGCAGCTTTTTAAGATCTATTTTTTTCCACTTTGCAAAATATAGTTTGGTTTCTGCTTTGTCTCCTTATGGCTTGATAGCCATTTCCATTATATGGATATACTATGATGAGAAAATCTACTATTTAAAGCTAGCAATATAGATAGATATAGATAGTATAGATAGGTAGGTAGCTATAAATGATACAGAAAGCATATGCTTTATTGATTTCTAAATTTGAAGACAAATTTGAAAAGGTGACTGCTCTGTCATGTGGTTAAGGGGAGGGTTTTTATTGTAGATATGATGGAGAGACTAGACTAGCCAAAGGCACCTGGAAAAGTCTAAAGCAGAGAAAGAAAGAAGTAGACTGAACATGAGCCGGGCTATCCGTGAGAGAGGGGAGACCAGCAGAGGAGTGAGAATAGAGAGAACATATTGAGGGAAGCAGTGGGCAGGGGGTAAACTACAGGGGGTAGGGAGAATGAGTAGCTGGGAGGAGGGAGGCTCATGAGCTGGAGGGAGTTTGGGGCCTCAGGGGTAGGTGAGAAGGGCGAGGGTGGGTGACTGGTAGAGAGATACTGAGGGAGCCTGGAGGCCAGCATGAGGTTTGGCATACTCATAGGCACCACAGGTAGCCTATGTCCCTTCTACCAGAGGTAAGGAAATGACCGCTTTCAGCAGAGGGGAACCAGTTTCACAGGTTGCTGAGAAATTCTGGCTTTTTGTCTAACAGCCAGAATTCCTCCTACAGCTCAGGTTGTGCTCATTTCTGAATATATGGAGTGCCTGCTGGAGTCTGGAGGACACTGCAGTTTCCTTGGAGCTGACAGTTACTGATTTTTAAAAGTTTGAATGAGGCTAACTAGTAGTAACACACGCATTATAATTACTAGGTATAAAATACATAAATAATAAACTGGGGAAAAAACCCTCCAAGTTACTTTGGTCAAGAAGAATTTCAAATGAGGCTTATGGCTAACCTTATGTGTCCCACTATCCAATGTGTATGCCAAAGAGAAAGGGCCAAAACATATAACATATATATCACACACACACACACATACATACATGCACATGTTTTTGCACATGTGAGTGGATGCATACATGCAAACATGCATGTGTGGTTTTGTGAGAAAGAGCTTAATAATAAAGTTTGCCAAGAACTGTGTGTCAAAATGAGTAAAATCATGTCACCTGCGCAGCTGTTTAAAGATTCAATGGGAGGATGCATCTAACATTCTATATGAATATATCTTGAATGAGAAATAGGACAGAAATTAGTTGTTGGTGAAGACTGGCCTCCCCCATATCATATTCTGCACATTGTTAATCCTGGAGCAGCCCAGGTATAGAGTGTGGGTGGACATGAGGAATCTTTAGGGAAGGAAAGAACTGAGAGATACACTCAAGTCTTCCATTTTTAGATGAGACAGAGACTTTAAGATGGCCCCAGTTCAGGTACACAAGACAAAAAGACCTCATGCTCCCACAGTAAAAAGGGAAAGAAAGCTCTGTAAGCTGCCCCCAACACAAGAGTCCAAGTGCATAAGGTACAACACATAATGAGTGTTTAAAGCAGATCTGGATATCTCTTGTGATGCATTTGCTTCACAGGTTGGTGTGGCCTGAACAGGTCAGGTCACCATGCCAGGAGCCGAAGTCTATAAGCATGCACTCACAGACTGGGAGAAGCATGTGGAAGAGCTGAGAACACAAGTGCCAAGTAGCACAGACCCAGCAAGTGCCACACGACCAGCATCAACTTCCAACTTGACTCCAGTGCAGACTCCCACGACACTTAGAAACATGGTGACCCCAGTGATGTTGGGTGGTTTCAGGGAAAGGAAAGGATTCTTATTTGAGTCATTAATTTTAAAAAGCAAAGAAAAGAGAAAAAATCTAAAGCATTCCGTGTCATATAAGGAGAACCACATATTAACATGGGGACTGATGCTGGTGTTAGCGGTGATAGCATTTATTGTTCTTACGTTCCAGTAAACTATATGTGCTAGGTAGACAATCCAATGAATGTATAACATCCTTCTAAAAGTTAGCGTTGACTCTGGGGAGATAGCCCAGTGGGTAAAAAATGGCATGTAAATCTGATGACCTGTGTTTGCTCCCTGGAGTCCACGAGAAAATCTGGATAAGGTGGCATGCATCTGTAATCCATGCATTCCTGTGGGAACATCAGAGGCAGAGAATGAGACTCTGACAGAAGCTTCTGGGCCAGCCAATGCATAGCACAGCAGCAAAATAAGAGAGGCTCTACCTCAGTGAGGTGAAAGGCAAGAACGCACTCTGAAAATCTCTTCTCTGACCATGGCATGCTGGGGACTGTGTATGTACACAGGCATGGTGTGTGTTTGTGTGTGCGTGTGAGTGTTGTCTGTGTATGTTTGTGTGTCTGTGTGTGTGTGCAGACTTGCAGGGAGTATGGTTACATCTATGTTACACTGAGAATATAGCTGTCTCAGCTACTGTTTGCAGTGTGAATCCAGACTAAAGGATGTGCTCACTAATGCTAGAATGCTTGAATGATCTCCTGACATTGTAACTATGTCATCATATGTGCTGCTGGATCTTCACTACTTGCTGTGGCACTGGCTCCATTTTCTATCTGTTCTCCCTCTTAGTGAGGGAAGGCACTGCACCCTGTGGAAAAGATCCAGCTCCCAGACTGAATGCCCCATTCCCATTTACCCACAGCGCACCATTTTCCTTGCCTTCTTAGTCTTACCGATTCGACTTCTGAAAGTGGGGCGGTTTGCTAAGAAAGACCCCTTCTCTATGACGCAGTGGCTCTTCTTGTTCCCAAAATATCTTGATTCTGCATAGCAGGCCAGAGCCTGAGAATCCTGATGAGGGTGGTTTTCACCCCCTTACCCTAACATCCAGAGTAAGGCAGGCTTCATACTTTATCCTCCATTTTTCCAGAACCCACAAGAACCTTTTGGTTCACTGATTTATGCTTTTATGGATTTATTTTATATGTTTGTGAGTTTTTCCATTTTATGTGTATGGGTGTTTTGCTTGCACGTATGTCTGTATACTGAATGTGTACAGTACCAAAAGAGACCAGAAGAGGCTGTCAGATACCCTGGAACTGGAGTTACGGATCCCTGGGAGACATCAAGGGAATGCTGGGATTCAAGCCCCAATCATCTGAAAGAGCAGTCTCTTAACTACTGAACCACCCCCTCCACCCCCAGAAGAGCCTTTTAAAGGGGATCGTACTACCATTTTCTTCTTTCAAGATACTTAGGAGGAAAAAGTTAACTCTCTCTCTCTCTCTCTCTCTCTCTCTCTCTCACACACACACACACACACACACACACAAAGAAAGAGGAGGAAAAGTGTTAGAAACAAAAAGCCATTACAGCTGCTTGTTCCACCCATGATAGAACAATACTATTGGCTTTGCCTGCTCACAATAAAAAGCCATAAAACCAGAAAACCATCTGTGAGGCAACCGTTTTAAGTGTTGACGAACAATGCAGGGTTGTCATCCTCAAAAGGCAACTCTTGTCTTCTGAAGCCACTTCAGAGAGCTGCATTGTCACTGGGCCTGGGCCTGAGATGAGAGGCTGATGAGTCAGCAGCCAAGTGCAAGGAGGCCTGTGGAAGAGGAGGAATGGAGAGCAGGAAAGGAGCCAGAAACCCCAAGGACTCCTCCTCCCCTCCAGATGACTAGCAGCTTTTTGCTTGCAGCTTCTAGGAAACCTTATTAGTAAGTCCTGGATTTCTTATTCTCAAAAACACTGATATGCCAACCTTGTCCTGATAAGCCCTGGATCTCTAGCCAGGCCCACTGAAAACACATTCTGAGTGTTACCTGAGACATGTTCAGGGCAGGCTTTCCTGATCACATTTCTGTCTTGACTTTCACACTGCTGTTAGGGACCCGGTTGGAAAGCTTCTGCTGGCCTCCAGGACAGTGTCCTCCTGAACAGCTAAGGTCCCTCCCCTGTTCTGAGTTTCTGTGATCCCAACAGCTCCTGTTGATTCTCTTGGACCTCATGAGCTCCACCCCTGCTGTTAACTCTGAGATGCTTATTTTGTCCTATCTGGTTAGACTAGATAAAAAACAAGCCCTCATGCATGTTTGTTCAAAGAGCTACAAAGGTAAAAGTGACCTAAAGCAAAAAAAAACCAGAAAGAGGCTATTTCACCCAAACGCTAATGACTAAAGAATTAGAATGGCTACGTTCATACCACAGAAGGCTTCAAAGGAAGGATATGTCATGGTGATAAAAGTCTACTTTGTCAAAGAGATAGTAAGCTTTAATGTGCTTTCCTATAGTAAATTATCTTCAAAGTGCTGAAAGACCCAAAGAAATGAAAAGAAGAATGAGACAAGACTGCCATAACATTATGACTTCGTTTCTCTCTTAGCAATTGCATGAATGAGTCGACAAGAAAGTTCAGTTAAGTGTCCGGAAGACTTGACCAAATATGACTAATCTTCTCAGATTTGAATCTCCTTTCTCATATGGGCATTGTTACAGTTAGAGTGTGATATGTCTCTCCCAGGTCTGTGTGCTTGAACAAGTGGTTCCCAGCTGGTACTGGTGTTTCCGGTGGGGACTGTGGACACTGTGAAAACTGGAGCCTAATTGTTGGACATAGGCTACTGAGGTGGGCCTTTGAACAGCCCACAGCAGGCCCCAGGCTAGCTCTCTCTACTTCCTGCTGCTGCAACATGTTCAGCCTGACCACACTCTTGTTTCCAAAGGTCTTGCTTCCTCCATCCTGACAGAGTATATCTCATGAAACACGAGCTAAAATGAATGCCCAATGTTGCCTTCCTGAGACATTTCTCACAGAGATGGCACAAGTCACCAATGTAGTACTTCCATTCTAAATGTATATTAGAATGTTCTTAACCATTCGAAATATCAGCCTCATCATTTTCGCACATGTACACCATATTCTTTGATCATATTCGATCCCCTTGTCTCCCCATTCCCTGTTCCTATCCCCGGTAATCTTTGACCCAGAGTCTCCCCTCTGTTTTCATGTGTTTCTAAAACAAATAAATCTAGATTCCACATCTGAAAGGTAATGCGAAATGTTTGTCTTTCTGAGTCTGTTTTATTTCACTTACTGCGATGAGCTCAGATTGCATCCATTTTCCTTCAAATGACGTAGCTTTGTTATTTTTCTGGCTGAATAATATTCCATTGTGTGTATGTACATTTACTTATTCAGTCATCTGTGAGTGGACATCGAGGCTGATGGCTTACGTTGGCTATTCTGAGTAGTACAGCCATAAACACAGTTATTCGGGGGAATCTGCGGTGTGCTGGCTTAAGCTCTTTCAAGTGTTTACCCAGGAGTGGTATATCAAAATCTTATGCTAGTTCTATTTTGAGTGTTTTGTGGAAGGCCATGTACTAATTGCTGTATTCTATCATCATTTTTAATTTCCTCCATGTTGTATGAAATTATTAAAATCCCAGCTCACAGCTTTCATCACGGAAGTCATGAAAGACTCCACTGCAGAATTCTTGCAGGGTATTTTAGTTTTCCAGACTTCTGTAGATTGGCATTTTTCCCCCAGCTTTCATTCACAGAATGTTCATTATTGATGTATAGAAGAGCTGCTGATTTTTCTATGCCCGTTTTATATCTTGCTACTTTACTGAAGATCTTTATTAGATTTAAGAGTTTTCTAGTGGACACTTAAAACACACAGTTATTTCTTCTGCAAGAAGGGACAACTTGACTTCCTTTCTTATTAGTTTCCCTTTTAATTTCTTTACTTTTTTATTAAGTTAAGAATTCAAGTACAATATCGCCTCCTAAGTGAGAAACCCTTGCCTTATGCCTGAGTATAAGACAGATACTTTCAGGTTATTCTTATCCAGTGTATGCTGGCTTTGGGGTTGTCATGTAAAACTTTTGTTACATTGTTATGTATTCCTTCTATTCCTGGTATCTTTTTTAATGATTTATTTATTTTATACACAGTGGTGTTTTGGCTGCAAGTATGTCAGGAGAGGTGGAAGATATCACCCCCTGGAATTGGAGTTAGAGACAATAGTAAGCTGTCATGTGGGTGCTGGGAATTGACCCAGGTCTTCTGTAAGAACAGTCTGTGCTCTTAACCATTGACCCATCTCTCCAATCCCTGTTCCTAGTTTCTTTAGGGCCTTTACCATGAAAGAATGTTGAGCTTTGTAAAAAGCCTTTTCTGCATCCGTTGGGTTTTCTCTCCCAAGGTCTATCTATGTGCTGGATTTCCTTGATTGATGGGCAACATCAAGCGCCTTGCATCCCTGGAAACAAAGCCAGCTTGATCATAGTATATTATTTCTCCAGTGTATTATTGAAATTGTTTTGCTAGTGTTTTATTAAGAATTTCTGCCTCTGTGTTCATGAGCAAAGGTATCCACAGATTTTTTTCTCCTATGTCCTTAGGTTTTGATATCAGGGTCATCACTGAAAGTCTCATTAAGAGTTTAGTAACGTGTCTTCTCTTTCTATTTTATGGAATGGTCTGAAGAACTCTGGTGTTATTTCTTTTTCGATGGCCTTATAGAATTCAGCAGTAATTTTGTCTAGCCCTGGTTTTTTTGTGGTTGTGGGCTCTTTAATCCTGCTCAATACTTGAACATTGTGGTCACACTTGATTTTGTTTGTTTGTTTATTGTTCTTTGAATGTAGTATTTCTTCAACCTTGTTCTTCATTACTGACATTCTTCTGCCTACTTGGTCTAGTCTATTGGTGATGCTTCCCACTGTGTTTTTCATTTGATTTTTTGAGTTCTTTTTATTTCTAATATTTCCATTTGTCTCTCTTTTTCCCCAATATTTCTGTTTCTTTCTGAACACCTTATCCATCCTGATGACTTTTCATTCACATTGCTGTTTTTCTCTGCCCCATGGTTGGCTCTCTTCTTCAGGTTCTGAATTGGTTTCCATACTCCACTCATTGGTTTGTTTGTGAACTCTGACGTCACTGAATATCTTCACAAGTAACACTTTAATTCTTTGTTTGGCATTTTGCTTATTTCAGTGTCTTAAAATGTATGCATTATGATCTTCTGGAGGATCCACATTGTGATGCTTTGTCATTTTTTTTTCTTTCTGATTTTGTGTTGTAATTTTAAGACTGTTTAGATACCTTTTCGGTTTATCTAGGGAGCTTATTGACTCGCTTACTCTAGAGAGACCTCAGTACTTCTCAGAGGGAAAGCAAATTGCTATAACAGCAACACCAGCAAATAAACAACAAATAAATACACTTAAAACTGACTTTGAAAATGCCCACTACTGTACCACCAGTGATCACAGAACTGAAAATTACAAGAACAATGTAGACTATATTATGAAGTTAAAAACTATTTTTGGCTAAATGTAGAAATAAGTGAATGAAACATATGGAGGAAAGGAGAAGACACACACACACACACACACACACACACACACACACACGCGCGCGCGCGCGCGCGCGCGCACACACAGCCTTTATTTTTTAATAAGCCTTTAACAGCTCAATGGCTGGACCATTTCCTAACCTACCTGTGGCTAACACGCTCCCCTCCGACATTCCTGAGTTATTACTTACTAAAATCTGTATTCCATCTTTGTTTACCTACCTAGACCCAGTCCCAAGGTGGGGGAGTGGGGGCTGCTCTTCCCTGGCTCTTACATGTTGGCTGTCTCTCTGCCCTGCACCTCAGGTATGATATCTCTTCTCCTTCCCCAGTATGGCAGCTATCTCTCTTCCTGCTCCTTCCTCAGTCCCTTGCCCAGGAATCCTAAAGCCCAGCCTCTGTCTCCCTGCCCAGCCATTGGCTGCCAGCAACTTTATTTACCAATCAAAACTAGCTGGGGAAAGGTTCCTCAGCATCTTATGTGCAGACATGTGGATTCTTATGCAATTTTAGGAAACAAATTAACACAACATTAGACCGAATCTACAAGAGTTGGCTCCAGAGGTTTATCTGCAACCCCTCCACCCCGACCTTAGAGTCTAGGCTAGCCACCTCCAGAGCTATTGAGGTAGTACCATTAGTTCCACTGTGTATTGGACTAGGCCCTCTGAACAATTCATAGGATGGGCAAGAATTCTACTACCCACACTTGGGGGCTGGCACATCAGCACCTGGCGTTCTCAGTTTCTCCTCTTCCTCCTGGGCTTTCTGTCCCCTGAGGCAGTGTCAGGTTGACTAGGTATTCCTTTTTCCACCTTGCCCCTTCTTCCATAGGCTTCTGGGATAGCTCAGTTTTAAATACTTTTTAATGGTTTTAAGCAGTTCCGTCCTCTAGGATGAAACCTGGCCACAGCCCTCTATGCCTCAGTAATGAAAACATGGAGCAACTTACCACTGTTGCTGACATGTCCTGACGAAGGAGTCGCTGTCTGTTAGAGCTGTGTGCTGGTCCTGTGCACATAACCATTATCTGCTGCCATTACCAGGCAGGCCTGGCTTACCTTTTGAGTGAGGCTTCTACTGTCCCTCCCAGTGCTAGAAAGAGCTTGGCTGGAGCTTTGTTTGGTTTTTTCTTTTCATTGTTATGTTCCATTTCTCCACATCTTCAGCTACCCTGCCCCCTCTGTTTGTGAGTGTTAAGAGGCATTTTCTCTTTTTTCTGTCTCTGCGGAGTCTGTTCTGTGTCACCTGAACTCCTCTTCGTTGTTTCATCCCACAGAGACAGTGTCTAACCCATCATCTCCCACAAAAAATAGGAAGTAGTTTTTATGAAATTTCAAAGTGATATGAGATTAGCAGTTAAACAGTGGTTTTATTGTGGAACTAAGTAATGGAGTAAAAGTAACCAACCAAGTCAGAGAGGTTGTTTTGTTGGGTTTTGCCTTTTTTTTTTTTTTACCTGAATGAAACCTACAATATGGTGATGCTCAGGAGTGGGCCTGAGTCACTTGTAAAATGCATGTTTATCTACCTTTGGGAAGATAAGCTCTTAGCTGGAAATTGGTGATGGCTGGGACATGCCATACTACAGGGAGAAGCTCCCAGTGAAAGTCTCTAGACTATTTCCCTTGAGAAAGATGATTACTGGTCATTTTAGCCTATTCGTACCATAATATGAACAGACAGTTTTATTAATATAAAAGCTCTGCCTACATTAAGACTATAAAATGCATTTTGGGGGTTGTTATTACGAAGCGCCATAATAGAAGAATTGATTCTAAAAGTATGCTATTTGACAACCTTGTACAAATTTAACTGAATATTATAAAGTTACAATATATTTATTAGTTAAAAAGAGAATATGATGTTTAAATGTTCCCTTTAAAATTGCTATAAGCTTTCTAGATGATTAGCTACGTAACAGTTGTTTCCACAAATACACTAACAGGTGATTTAGTATCGTATACATCAGTGCAGGAAATTATAGCTTTGTGGTATTAAGAAATTAGTAATGCTTCTAATGGTCCTGTTACTCCCAAAGAGCAGCAAGAGTGCTGAGATCATTTAAATTAGGGAAAAACAGGCACCATTTTTAAAGTTCAAAGTTCTAATCAGTCTTGAAAACATGGATAAGAACTGATTAAGAGACGTAGGACAGAAGAAGATGTCTGAAAGGACTAAGCCTTCAGTTAATTTTGGAGATGTTTTGTCTCCTTAACTTTGATCCACTTAGCAAGCGTTTGCTATTTTAATCAGTGACCAGCCTTTCAGTCAGAGGAGTAAATGTATTTCTCCATAGACAGGATTGGGGTGCTGCATGTTTGTATAACACAGGATAGACGGGATTCTGTTAATACATTAAATTCTGATCAATGATTAAATGATTTGGAATCTTTTATTTTTTGGACTGTGTATTTTAAGCAATTACTTTGCTCTCAGTTTCTTAATAACAGCCTTACTGTCCTTTCAAATAGAAAATGAGACCTAGTGGAACTGATTCCAGGACCCATGCGTCTTTCTGTAGACACACACTCATGAGTAGGATAACCAAGAGTCTTTGCAACCCCATTCAAATTCACCTTCCAAGTTGGGTTCTTGGGAAAACTGCATGGCTTGCCCAAAAGACGTTTGTCTGGACTATAGATAAGTGGTGGCTTCCAGTCAGGCGTAAAGGAGGTGCTGCACACTCTACAAAAGGACCTCAAGGTACCAAGAAAAAGACCTTGAGGGAGGCCTCACTTCCGCTGTAACTAAATCATCTTTTCACAAACATCTGGGATGACTACTGTTTGTTACTGTGGGCACTTGAGAAGTGCTCTCTGATCCTACCAAACCCTCTTGCTCTCTGGTCTCACAATCTGTCTCTCTCCATCTCTCCCCTTCAACCTTGCTTTCTTTTATTTCTATATTTTACATGTATCCAGATTTGACAATTATTGGATATCTGTAATGAATATCCTGGTACTTAATGTCTTACTAATTAAATTACATTTAATATGTCTACATTGTTTCAATAAAAATAATGTTGAAAATTCTCATTGTAATAAGTTTTGTACTTCTTTCACTATATATAAACATTAAAACTAATCTTTTCAAAAAGTTCAGATAGCACATCACCAAGTTCGTTCTCAAGTATAAACGGTGTGAGATGAAAAGCTTACCTGTATAACTAATGATAACATGTACGTTTGTGTTTCACAGCATAGATTTTAAATCGATACAACAGATTATGTTTTATAGACATATATATGTGGAGAAAGAAAATACATCAAAAGGATCTTATATGAAAGTACAAAATTATGAATGTTTATTCTTTTCATTGGTTTTTATAAATGAACTTGCATTATATGCGAAAAAATATAAGTTATTTAAAAAACTTCATTTCCTATATCAGTGTGTGTGTTAACAAATATCATTTTACCAAATATGTGACACAAATGGAAAATCAAAATGCAACCTTGGTTTATATCATAAAGTCGAGAGATGGCTCATGGGTCAAAGATAAAGAGCAACGTGAAAAGCACAGGAGCAGTGGAAGCTCCTGCCAGTCCTGTGCTTCTATATTGAATTGGGTGATAATTCAAGCAAACCTAATTAGTCATTGATGAGCTACATTCACCTATAGCTTTAACAGGCAGAAAGTTCTTTGCTTTTTAGTTCGAATGGCGTGCGTGTGTGTGTGTGTGTGTGTGTGTGTGTGTGAATGTGTGAAGGTCAGCGTACAACTCTCAGGATTGGCTCTCCCCTCCCACCATGGGTTCCAGGGATGGAAGTCAGGTTGTCAGACTTAGCAGGTTTAGGGTCAAGCACCTGATGAACCATCTCTCAGGCCCTGGGTCTTTGCTTTGAAATCTGTCTAACTGAACCCTGTGACTGTGTGGTGTGTGTCCTTCTTTTACAGATGAATGGATTCCTGTATAGCTCCCCTAACACCGGGGATGCTCAACACAGACCCAAGATTTGCATGGACTTCATTAAAATTAACAAAAGAAAATATCTTTAGGCATTGTTCATAATAAGAACTTTCTAAGCTCAAAGAGCATTGATCTCTTGCTCATTTTGAGATATGAGGAGAGTGTCCAAAGAAGCACTGTATGTGGGGCTTATTCAGACTTTCTATGGGGAAGAGGTTTGAAATCCCCTTGTAGTGAGCTGTCCAGGGCTAAGCCAGTTTTCACAATAAGAATAACATATTATCAGTACTAGCAAACAGTGTATCACTGAAAACACAAGTGAAATCGAGAATCCTGGATATTTTGAGGTTTCTAAAATATCAAGAAAGCCCAGACATAAGCATCTAAGGGATTCCTGTACTTTTAGTTCCTCAGTCTGCTGGAGTCTTCATTTCAAAGTTTACACCCTTTAGTGGAAAAATTAATTTCCCTTTCACAAGTTCCACTCACATTTTGTTGCTAATAAAACCGAAGATGTAAATACTATTAAGTACAGAACAGCCTGCTGCGTAATTGTTTCAAAGCAATTACAGATAATGTTGAGCCATTCGACGAGCAGAAACAGTTTCTTCCAAGACACCAGTTCCCTGTACCTTGAAATTTTATTAGCCTAAGACTTCCATACACCATATGTTAGAATATGAGACTAGCTGCAATTGAACAAACAACTTTCTGATATATAAGTGAATGATAACCTGATTTTAAATGTGTTTATCTAATGAGATAGTAACTGTAATTTACAGCACATATAAAAACCCCCACTGTTACTCCTGGCGCACCTTTTGCCTAAAAAGAGTGATGCAGGGAGATATGCTAATGATGATCGTCTTGGATTTTACCAAGTCAGTAATAAAATTTGCATTTGATATTGTGCACAGTAAACTGGGTTATTAGCCTTGAAAATGAGTCTCATAAAATTTAAATATAGGCTTAAATCATATTAACTGTCGTGTAGGTTTTCTGAGAGCCTTTAAAGCGATGAGCTGCTTCTGTAGGGTAGGGAATGCAGATGTTTGTGTGGCTCCAAGGGGGCCCCCAAAAGGATAGAAATGAGGACTTGAAAGATGCTTTAGAAAAGCATCTGAGACTGTGCTCCGAGCTTTGAGAACCAGGCCTGGGTCGAGTGCCTGTAGATCAGAGAGGCTGGAGGTGGGTGGTTCCAAAGAAGTAATTCAGGAGTGTCTGGTTGAAGATCTTCCAATCGATCCCCGAACAAGGCAGCTTGGATCATCAGTAACAGGGCTTGAAACTTCTCTTGGTCCTTTTGAAAACTGAGGACCTAGTGGTTACAATTTCTCCCGTAACTGTCTGTTGCAGGGTCCTTTGGCCTCAGTTGCTATAAACTCATAAACACTTCCCTAACCAGAAAGACATTAACTCAAGGGTGCACACGCTACATTGCTGACTCTGTGACTGAGTTGATGTCCTGCTCTCGTACCTTTATTAGGTCTTCTAACTCCTCAGTTGTTCAGTCTTGGGCTCCTTGGTGGGTCTCTTTCTCTGCCCCTCAGGATAGAGTCTACCATAATGTTCATCTTTCGTGGGTCTCAGATGTTCTCACTAACTCCTCTCACTCAATGCCAAGTCTGTGTGTGACTAACTTAAACAGACATCTCCTTAGTCATGCACATGATTTTCCAGTTTAATCAAACTTCTCTGATCCCAAGACATTCTGAATAATTGCAGAGATCTGCCCGCCTTTGCCTCCCAAGCTCTGGGATTAAGGGCAGGTGCCATCACCAGGCAGACTCTTAATTTAAGAGTCCTATTTTGTGCTTAGGATAAGTAAAATATTGTCTGTGGCCAAATCTAGTCACTGCCTGTTTTGGTAGAGTTTGCAAACTAAGAAATATTTTCACACTTTTAAATGTGAAATATTTCAGGTCTGCAGAGTAGTTAAGAACACTTAGTGATCCTTCAGAGGACCTGGATTCTGCTCCCAGCTCGCACATGGCAGCTTACAACTGTTTTTTTCTCCCGCCCTGGCCTCTGCAGGCATTCATATGGTGTTCACATATGCATGCAAACAAACAAACAAACAAAACAAAATAAAAAATACTCATACTCACAAAATAAAAATGATCAAATGTTTAAATATGAACTATAAAAACAAATACAGATAAAAGAAAGACAATTAGCCTTTCATTGAAAGCAACTACTTGAAAAGTTTGGAAAGACAGCTCTTAACCAGTAGCACAAAATATTTGCCTTCTGGTCATTAGCAGAACAAGTTTTTCAATTCTAGCTTTGTATCCATTTGTAAGCATCTTGATCTCGCTATCATCTACACGTCAGCATCTTAATTTTTTTGTTGTTCACACAATAGGTATGGGCTTACATCTCCCGTTTGCTAGTTGAAACTGCTTCTGTAATATCTGATTAAATATCTAGTCTGGCTGTTCCCAGCAGTAAATTCTTTCTTTTCCAGCACTGACTACACATGAATGGATACTATTCATTCTTCAGTCTCAGCAAGCATTCAGAAAGCATTTGTTCCCTGAATTAACTTGAAAGATAAGTTCATGCATCTCTCATCAAGGATAACACGCTGTTCTATTACACACTGCTATCTGCATGTGAGTTCCTTAATTGTATACTTAATTTCTCTGTTTCTAGCTTCTAACACAGTATGGCACATGCTAAATTGTAAATCATTGACAACTGGTTACATGTCTTTAATAAAGTAAACCCACAACTCAGTTAATCTTATATACTTTGGATGCTCAAAAATTGAGAATGGTTCACTGTAACTGGTTAAAATAATTTAGAATGTCCTGTAATAAGTGGAGTTTAGTATCTCTCAGCTTTTCTTCCTGCAATTCCAGACACTACCAGCAGGGGTCAGTCAGAGGTTCTTTTCTTTAGAACGTCATCTGTTAGTTTGTACATGAATAACTGATCAGGAAGATTTAAAATGTACAGACTATTTTTTAATGAAAGTATGATTCACAGGACATTATAAATATTTTCTAAGTACTAATTAACTCTACATGTTATCTGTACTTAAAACACCTTATCAGAATAATATGAGAAAAAGGAACAGTTACACAATATTCAAGCTCAATCTACTAATCAGTGTGCGGTTCTTTCAATACAACCCCGTAAATCAGTTTAGTGAACAAAAGCTAACTGAGAGATTATTCCCGTCTTATATATCTGTAGGAGCTACAGAGCCAAGAGTGCCTGCAGGGATGTCATTAAATACTTCCTTTAGATAAGTTATCCCTTCTACTAGAGGAGACTTTAAGAAGCTCTAGCTGCTAACTGGTTTCTGGATTCTCTGTTCCCTACCACCAGGAAGCCTTTAGCTCTTTTTTTCTAAATATTAGGACAAAGATGGATTCTTTAAAATTTCTACTTTTCCCCTTTTCTCTGTTATCATGTACAAATCTTGGAATAGAAAAGATTCACAGAGAAAGGAGACGAAGCAATTCAGAAAAGCTCTGAGGAGGGTGGCAGGATGGTGTAGGAGGCTCCCAGGAACAGTAAGTAGTGCATAGGATACCCTTTAGCTGACTCCCTAAATCTGCATAACTTTACTGTCATAGGTTAATAGGTTTCACCTACTGCCAGTTGGTTCTCTGTGAGCAAAGCATACCTCCCCCCACCCATGGCAGCATGTATTCTGGCTCCAGAGCCACACTCTGAAACATATTTCTATCTTCAAAACACATCCCCAGTAAATTTTTTTTTCAGAAAATGGCACATTTTTGCACAGACCCTAACTTTACTAGGAGCCAGGATAAAAGCCTTCCTACTTTTGGGAATCTCTTATGGTTGACCCAAAGAACCAATCTCAATTCTTTCTATGCCCTTACCCTTTTACTTTCACCCAAAGAGGTTCTAAAATTGTCTGTTTAATCAACAGACTGAGTCCATTGCTCAGTGGGAATGTGGTAGTTAACCATTTAATGCCAAATGAGGTTGTGGTTTCATTCTATTATTTTTTTCTTGCAGAATGGTGCAAATTTGAAGATTTTTGAGCCAAGTGGATTAGTGATTTTCTGTATTTTACTTTCATCTTTCCTTATTGTTCTGCCTTTTATTTGGAAACAATGATTGCTTTCTGCCATTTGCTTAATGAGTTTGACGTCATCCCATTGGGCATCAGATTGGAGTCATAAAAGGAACAAAAAAGTCACATTGCTCCATTTCTAGTGCTATAAACAAAATTGCATGAAAACTAAGGCCAAAAAAAAAAGTATTTGAAAATGCAAATGCTTTTCAGAATGAAAACCAAATTCCAGAGATGCTGCTGCTCTGTTCTTTCCAATTTGTGTCATTAAATTTTGATTCCGCAGGAAAAGAGTAGACTGAAGTAGACAACAACAGACAACTGCTTTATAGCCTGTTAGTGTCAACATTCCCTTCCTGCAGGCGCGTCCTCCCAAATACAGGAATTAATTATCACAGACGGTGGGGCAAGCAGATGGGCAACTCTGATGAAGGAATAAAACTTTGGGGGTGGACAAATAGATGAGACAAACCACTTATTGTAAGACATTGTCTGCAAATAATGTTGTTCATTGGAGTCCTCATAGAATGGCTCTGCCTGCTGTTGGATGAGTAAGCAGATATTGAGCCATCCCCATGTTCAAGGCTCTGGCACATAACACCACAGTGATGTGCCTGTTGTTATGTCCCAACTCTTCCCCACCCTAAACTTCTAGCATTACAGCTGGTCTCTCAGGTCTGTGGTTCTCAGCATCTGTGGGTTCAATCAACTGCTATCAGGAATTTCGGGGAGGAAAAAAATCTAACTATACTGAAAATGTACATCATTACTATTGCCTGTCTATTACCTCCATGACATTTACATTATATTATGTATTGTCAGTAATCTAGAGATGATTGAAAGTATATTTAGGGGTGTGCATAAGTTTTATGTAAGTACTATATTATTTTATATAGGAACTTGACTATCACAGATTTTGGTACACTGGAGTGGCCCTAAAACCAATCCTCCACACAGAGGGTTGACTATAATTAAGAGAATGAACAAAGCATAAATTGCTGTTCTATTTGTATGTGCAGCAGCCCATATACAGCAACATACAGAAAATCTATATGTTATACTCTAAGAATCACCTAGTTGCCTGTGGGAGTAGGGAACAGGCAGCAGCTTCTTTGACCAAGTTGTCTGCGGGCGGACTCAGACTTCTATCCTATTGCCTGAGTGTAAAACCATTGTTTCCTGAGTTGGTGTGTGGCCTCACCTTCTCCTGCCCCTGGATTTCTGGGTGGGTTGGCCAAGGGAGGATACTACAGAATCCATAGAATGAGAAAGGAGTAGAGTTGAGGCTTCCATTACAATGATTGGCTTTCCTCTGAGGGCATTCTGAGGGCATCCATTCTGTTAGGTATCTGCCTCCCCCCATCCTCAACCTCTGGTAACCTTTCCTTTGCCTCCTCTGGCAGAAGTAACCATTAAACAGGGGCCCAGATGTCACTACTTCTCCCTGGGTATTGCTATACCCATTGTTCCTTGAGCTTTACTCATACTTCTGCTAAGTGCCCCCTTTAAAATTCTCTTCACATTTCCCTATTGGCCTATGCAAGTCTTTCTTAATAGACCCTGCTGATGGTCTGTTGGAGATATTTGCATACAACGGTAGGTACTGATACACTTGAAACTACAATCTTAGAGATCAAAATCGGACTAATATCAGGATTAATATCAGAAAATACCTTTTCGATAAAAACAAATAGACTCCACTGTTGATATTCACAACTTGCAAGCTGTCATCCTCCTTTTCCCCCTTTTGCTTCCCGTAAGGACCAGATGGTGAAAGGTGCCTCCTTCCTTGTTTCAAATCATACAAATCCTGGCTGCTGAACCTTTCACAACTCTACCCCAGAGCATGACAAAGCCACAAAGCTGAGCCAGTATCCCTTCCCTTCACTATTCTAACACTGCCTGCCTTTGGACCTGCTGGGAGCCTGTGCACCTCCAGTAAACCTCATAATGAGAATCATAGACTCCTATTGCCCTTTGCGTGAACATGTGGCCTCACGAGTCTTTCTATCAGAACAAAAGTTAGAAGGACTGAATGCATTGTTTCTCCATGGCATGACTAGTGTTCATCAATTCACTATGGGTGATGTCTCACCGAATTTACACATATGCAATGCTCAGCCATCCAGCAGAAGGGGTGTGAGTGAGAGCTTCCAGTGCCCTGCCATTCCAGACAGGCTGTGTGTGACCTACTGACCTCCTCCTGATACCTCCCAGAGAAAGATATGGGTGACCAAAGAGATGAATCAAGGATCCTCACTGTTGACTCTGTGTTTGAGAACGTCTCCAAAAAAATTAAAACTGCCACATTGACAGTTTGCTGTTTGTTTTCCTTGCTTGTAAATCATTTCAATGTATGTAAGCTAACTTAAGTAGAAGAGATGGGAAAATGGGAATGCAGGGACTAAAATTGTGCCCAGGTCTCATTAGGAACCCTGGGGTCTTCACTCTTATAAATTCTTCACCTATGCAACAGACTAGAAACATCACCATACTGCTTTGACTGAAGCGCCTACCCAGGCAGTTGCTGCCATAGTTCCTACTAGGGATTCCTAAGGAGTTTTACATGCTACTGTTATCAGAAGACCTGGCTATCCAGTTATTATGTTTATAAGCTATGTGCCTAGATTGGGCAGATCTAGTACTATACTAGCTTATGCCCCAGCTATAAGACCCTTTGCTACATGTGGTTTCTGCTGGCCACGTGGTTCTGCTCCATCTTGGCTTCTTCCTCCTCTTCTGTCCTCTCTCCCTCCCCTCTTATCCCTCCTCTATGCACCTGCCCCCCTCTCCAAGACCTCCCCGTCCCACCTTTCCCCTCCACTGCCCAATCACAGGCTCTACCCTTTATTAACCAGTTAAAATGGGGAGAAGGTTCACATGAGATCACCTGAGTATGTGATCAACTGCTCATCGGAGGCAAACCCTCTTGAGGAAGTAGAATTAACGTCAGAATTCAAACAGCATCAGGACAACCCACAACAGTATAAATCAGCTCTCCAGACAGATTTTAACTTCAAATACACAGAGAAAACTTTTCTAGTATAATTATGCACTATGCAGTATTTTTACATACTGTCTGGAAACTCTTCCATGATTTTCTTCAGGATTGAGCATAGAGCCAGTACATAGTGGGTGCTCAGAAAATATTTACTGAATAAATGAGTGTAGGGCTGGTAAGATGCTGAACCAAGAGGGATGGACTATAGGGACATAAAAGCAACATGCCTCACATACTTTATCACAAGGAACATCCATGAGTAGCAACTTGGGTAGCAATTAATAGAAGTGAACAAATGTTGCCAAGTAGAGGAAAACAGAAAGAAGCAATTATGTACTTTTCAAGAACAAGCTCAGTGACTTAATGGTGAAAAAAAACCTTTGTTCTAAATAGACTATGTGATAATGTCACTAGCACTCAAATATTTCTTCCCCAGATCAGAGTTGGACAGATGCCTCCCCGTGTGTGTGTGTGTGTGTGTGTGTGTGTGTGTGTGTGTATTCACACGCCTATGCTTTACTGTTTTCGTGTAAATACAGATAAAACATGTACATGAGCTGGACTGTGCAGACTGGAGAAAGTGAGCGAGCACTGGCTTCCGTTCATCCCTCTTTCTTAATATGGATGCTATGTGACCAGCTGCTTCAAGCTCCTGATGTCTTGACCCTTGTATCATGACAGACTGTAACTTGAATCATGACTTAAATAAACTCTTTCTCCCTTAAGTGGCTTTTGTCAAGGTATTTTATCAGAGCAATGGGAAAAGGAACTAAGTTTAAACTGCAGAGGTGGACATCCAACAGTGAACGAGCATTCTAGAGAAGCTGGGGCTGTGTGGCTCAGTTCATGAAGCTGGAAGCCCCAGGAGCTGCAATCTGATACTGAAAGTCTAGAAGTTCCCTGGAAAGGCATTCTTTGAATGCTTTAAAGGATGGCTCAGCAGCAATGGGTTCTCCTGCTCAGAGGAAGCATGGAAGACAGGCACACCACATTTCCTTTGGACCTCTTTATATCTGGGTTACCCATTAAGATGCCTGCTTTGAGGTAGGCTCACTCCCACCCCTTAGTTAATTCCCTTCATAAATGTTCTTCTGGGTGATGAGAAATCCTGTCAAATTGACAGTCAAGAGTGATCATTACTGTGGTTACTAATAAGCATAACATCCATAATCCTGGAACTAGATTATAGGATATTATACTAGATAGTTTTATGTCAACTTGACACAAGCTAAAGTCATCTGAGAGGAGGGAACCTCAATTAAGAATATGCCTTCAGAAAGACTGTCCAGTGACCAGCCCTACTTGGGATCCATCCCATGCACAGGCACCAAACCCTGACACTATTACTGATGCCTTGTGCTTGCAGACAGAAGCTTAATAGCATGGCTGTCCTCTTAAAGACCCTACAAGCAGCTGACTGAGACAGATGCAGATACTTACAGCCAACCATTGGACTGAGGTTGGGGACCCCTATAGGAAGAATTAGGGGAAGGATTGAAGGAGCTAAAGGGGATGGCAACTGCATAGAAAGACCAACAGTGTCAACTAACCTAGACCCCTGGGAGCTCCCTGAGACTAAGCCAACAACCAAAGAGGATAAACAGGCTGGTCCTAGACCACAGCACAAACGTAGCAGAGAACTGCCTTGTCTGGCCTCAGTGGGAGAGGATGCACCTAATCCTGTAGAGACTTGATGCCCCAGGGAAGGGGGAATGTTTGGGGGAGGGCTCCGGAGAGGGAGGTCACCCTCTGTACTGGCATGAAGGACAGCTGAGGCCTGGGCACTGTGAGAGGCCCAGGAAAGCCGTTGGTGAAGGTGCAGCCTCAGTTGCAATTGACAGCCCAGGACTGAAGGGGTCATGCAAAGGAGGTGAGGCTTGGCACCATGGTAAAGCTTAGTTGCAGTGGAAGACAGCAGTGTTTTGGAGATACCAGTACCATGAGATGACCACCAAGCACAGCAGCAGCAGTGGAGTACAGGCATCTGGAGCCTAGAAGACAAGGTGTATGCTACAAAGGGCAGAGCTGGAGAAGTGACTCAAGCCCTTGGAGGAATCTGAGAAGATCGTGAGTGGGTGGATCCCAGACATTGGACGGTTGGACTTTGATTTTGCTTTCGATTGTGACTGTGCTCTGATATATTTTCCCTCCTGAAAGAAGGTATTTTAGTGGAGCCCACGGTTAAGAGACTTTGAATTTTTAAAAGACTTTGAATTTTAAGAAATTGGATGTTTAAAAGGGACTGAAATGTTAATATGTAAGAATTTGCAAAGACTGTGGGACTTTTAAAGTTATTTAGATCTTGGGGATGAATAAGAAAGTGAGGGTCTAGGCTTAATGGTGATGTGTTTGTGTGTCAAGTTGACAAGGGGTCAATTGTACTGTTAGTTTAGTGTGTCAACTTGACACAAGCTGGAGTTATCACAGAGAAAGGAGTTTCAGTTGAGAAAATGCCTCCATGAGATCCAGCTGCAAGGCATTTTCTCAATTAGTGATCAAGGGGGAAGGGCCCCTTGTGGGTGGTACCATCTGAGGGCTGGTAGTCTTAGGTTCTATAAGAAAGCAGACTGAGCAAGCCAGGAGAAGCAAGCAAGCCAGTAAGTTACATCCCTTTATAGCCTCTGCATCAGCTCCTGCTTCCTGACCTGCTTGAGTTCCAGTCCTGACTTCTTTTGGTGATGAACAGCAGCATGAAAGTGTAAGCTCAATAAACCCTTTCCTCCCCAACTTGCATCTTGGTCATGGTGTTTGTGCAGGAATAGAAACCCTGACTAAGACTCCCTCCCAGAGGCAAAGGGGAGGGGGAATGAGAAGAAGAACTCTTGGAGGGGGGACTGGGAGGGGCAACATCTGGAATGTAAATAAATAAAATAATTATTTTTTTAAAAAAAGAATATACCTTCATAAGATTGGGCTATAGACAAGCCTACAGGGCATTTTTAAAAATTACTGATTGATGGGGAGGGCTCAGTCCATTGTGAACGGTGCCATCCCTGAGTTCGTGGTCCTGGGTTCTATAAGAAAGCAGATTGAGCAAGTCATGATGAGCAAACCAGTAAGCAGCACCCCTCCATGGCTTCTGCATCCGCTCCTGCCTTCAGGTTCCTTTCCTGTTTTAGTTCCTGCCTCAACTTTCTTCAATGATGAGCAGTGATATGGAAGCATAAGCCAAATTAACCCTTTCTACCCCAGATCGTTTTAGCTATGGCATTTCATCAGAGCAATAGTAACCATAACAGATGCATTTCATACCATACTGCCTACACTCTCATGAGAGAGAAACCTAATTGAGGATTCCAAATGGAACTTACCTAAATACGTGGACTCGAGTCGCCAGAGGCAGCAGTGGTCTTAGGATCTGTGCCTACAAGCCAAATCACCCTGCCTGTATTCTTGCCTTTCCGAGACTTAAGAAACTACATTTAAATATCTATTAGAGGTCCCCCCCCCAAAAAAAAACCCCTCAGTTTTCAGTGAGAAAGCACCATTAAGCCTCAGATTAAAATGTATAAAATATTCCGTAGCACTAAGTACAATTTCATTATTAGAGTATAAATGGTTCTTACAGGCCAAGTGAACATAGCCAAGATTAAAGGAGCCATTGCCACACTAGAGGGATAAGCAGGAAATTCTAACGGAGGAAATACAAGTAACATTTACAGCGCTGTTTTCCAGTCTCCCTCCCTGTTTCCTAGAAAGCTAACCTTCAGGTTTATACCGTCTGAGGGCTTGGAGCTTTTATCCACAAGTCTCTCGTTCCCTCTCTCCCTCCCCATCCCTCTCCCCCTCCCCTCCCCCCTCGCTCTTATGGTGCCTTACATCATTCTAGGTCCTCAAGGTCTAAGTGCAACATAGGAAGGGGGCAGATTTATATACTCAGCTTTATTCTAGGAGAGTCCGGAGCTTTGTGAGTAGGAAAAGGGGTTAGGGGAAGTTGTTAGTTACAGAGTACTTGACAAAAATAACTCTTCAAAGAAGGATTTGTTTTGTCTCATGGTGGGAAGAGCATAATGTCCAGACCATGAAGCTGGTCACACAATGTGTGCAGTCAGGACATGAAAATAAACCACAGTGATAGACAGTGTAAACTTTGACCTCGTAGGCCTTGTATCCAGCATGTGAGTGGGATCTGTAAATGTTACTGAGGAAAGAAAACCCAGGCCATGAGATCAGAAAGGGATGACTCAGTACTCTCTCCACCCAGCAGCACTGGCTCATATTAAGAAAACCAATTGTTTAGTTTTCATGAATTTTACAATTGTTTAACATGGACTTTGTTAAAATTAACTCCTATAACATTGTTAATATTAAATTTTATATTAAAAATGATGGAGATATGAGTTCAAACATCTTTTGTTTCCCAAGTTAGTACTGGTATTAATGCTTGCTGTTTATTAATATTTTTGCTATGGATTAAAATCCTAGACCATATCTGTTATTGTACAGCTTTTCCCCATTCCACGTTCTCTGAGCTGGTAACTTGAAATTGCCTGTGCTAACATACTTAAACCGTGTGCATAGGCAAACACCTCAAATTGTGCCTTGTTATTGTTAATTACCTAAACTTTAAAAGGTGATAGGTCGAATGTTAAACATGCCAGTTAAACACAGAATCGTGTTTCACCTGAAAGCGATATATTGCAAATAGCAAAAAGAGACGAGCAAACATTTATTTGTTATTCAAAAATTTCCAAGCAACTTAGTGAAGAGACATTGGTGAAGCAGTTTCCAATGTGAGTCTTACTCTTCTTTTCTGTCTGACTTATCATAAACAAAGATGTTATTTCACATTCGTGTTGGCTGTGTACATGTGGTCCTACCTGTTAACTTCTCCCCAGCACCTTAATACTTCTTCATATTTAATACTCAGTGACTCTCAGAGCATGGTGGTAGAAAAGAAACCCATAACAGGACATGGAGAGCAGCCAGGTAGGCCCATCTAAGTGAAGACTCAATACCCACACTTCTGTTTCTTCATGTTCCATCATCAGCCCTACTTTCTTTGATTTGTACTTAGTTTCTGTAGAAAATCATACGCATAGCACATTAAAAAGATAAATGGCCAACACTGAAACTCAGCCTCACCAAACTGTCCCCAGGCATCAAGTTCCTCTCTCCAGTGAGACATACTGCTGCATTTTCTTATTTTTCTTTCCAGAAATAGTTTAAGAATATACAACGTTGCCTGAGTCCTCTCTCCTGCCTGACATCCCCCTTGGGAGCAGTGGGTGAGAAGTTTTGGAATCAACTGCTCAGACTCCAGCTAGCTCCTTTAGTAATTCTTGAGGGAGTCCCTTTATACCCTCCACTCGTGTCCCATTGGTCCCAAGCAAGTGTGACCTCCAAGTGGTAGTTCCCGATTGACTGCCATTGTCTGCATCACCAATCTCTAGGCTCTTGTGCAGGCTTCAGTTTGGTCCTCATGCAGAGGTTACCTCCATGGCTTTGCACCCCCACTCTCTGTTTACTTATGTTTATGTGAAACTGGCCACTGCTCTGGCAGTAGGGCCTTTCTGTTCCTCCTACAATGCAGAGCACACACCAGTGAACTCTGTGTGTGTGTGTGTGTGTGTGTGTGTGTGTGTGTGTGTGTGTGTAGCACATGCATGGGTTCAGGTGTTTACATAACATATGTATGTGTATAGGCATTTTGAGGCCACAGGTCAATACCTAGTATCTTCTTGTATCACTTTCCACTGAAACAAAGTCTGTTGGTGATCCTGGAACTCATAGTCTGGATGGACTAGCTGGCCAGTGAGCTCCAGGGATACCGCCATCCCTGTTTCCCCAATTGTGAGATTACAACATGCACTTATGTCTGTACTGAAGGTCTAAATGCAGAAGTTCATGGGTGGGAGGCAGGTAGGAAACCCACTGGGCAACTTCCCAGCCCTTGACCATGTACTTCAACACTAATGCTGGTATCCTGTATATACCTTACTGTGCTTTGCTGACTAAAAGTATCTTACAGAGCTTAAGATACTGTAGGTAGTTCAGCGAGAGCCATGAATAGTATGCTAATAAATAACCTGTTAAGTACCGCAGATCAGCACACTATAGAACCTATCAGTTCCCTATTGATATGCACCTAACTTGTCCTTTCTCTTGTGTTCCTAATGTTATGTAATGCCAGTACCTTTGTAATTGCCATCTTCACTTCTCTACTGCTTTTTTAGTATTTTGTTATTAAGACAATTTATTGAGGAGGATAAATTCAATATAGTATTCACTGATGATTAGAGCTAGTTCAGTTAACTCACTAAAATATTTACTGAGTAGTACTGAGATGAACACTATCATTCTATTTGAGTATTGACTCTTAGTAAAATGTGTCACTTTACTTTCAAAGTGCATTAGAACCTGGAAGGAATTTTTTTTATCTCTATAGAACAAGAAAATGATGGTACTTGACAAAGTAAAATTAAGAACAAAACTAAAACAATTAAAGTAATCCAGGATACCTCGATCATAAATGTGAATTACTTTTTTAAAGTTACTGTAAACAAACCATCTCTAAAAGAATATAACAACAGCTAAACCATGTATCAGTCTTACCACAGTGGCAATAGGTAGAAGCTATTCAGTGAAGTTATGACTGTTTGCATCATAGTCTTCAATTACATGAGGGTCTGTAGCATCAGAAAGGTTGAGAGCCACTCTTCTATGCAGCACAGCTGGCTTCTGCTTTTTTCTGTAGTGTGAAATATTTAAAGAGCAATTCACACTATGCCAGCAGTGCCTGGCCAGGCTGCTCTCATCTCGACAGATTCTCTGATCTCGGTTTTCCAAATTCTCTCCACCTGACTCACTAAGTTCCCATGGCAGGTCGCTGCCACACCAGCCCCACACTTCCAAATTCCCACGGTCTTTTTGGGCACCCTTCTCACAAACCCACACTTTACCACAGTACCTTTCTCTCTGGAACCTAGTTGAGTCACCATGTAAAGGAAAACATCACACAAACTTAGTTCTGATTACTTTACATAGATAGTTTTCAAAAACATCAGAAATGCACAGGATGTTATTATTTCACTTGTTGTTAAGACATCCTCCCTCCTACTTCCAGGTAAGGTTGTACATTGTAGCTAGGTGGTCACTGGGCAGAAATGGCCCATTTCTCCTGCAGACCTGTATCATTCGTGAGGGAAACAATTTACAGGTTAGCTTAGTTCTGCTAAGAACAGTTCTTAATAATTCAAGGTCTGTCAGAATATCCTGAGCCAGAAGGCTGAAGACTGATGCTTCAGCTTCCTGACAGACTGGGGCTGTGTAGGCAGGCAGCTGTCTCTACAACTTGTCTCAGTTCTGGAAGCTGTGTTAGGCTTCCTATATTTTCAGATAATGTTGGCCATTCTCGGATTTCTGACAGGGTTGAAAGACTCCTTGTAGTCTCATAGACAACCCATGCTATTTAATATTGAGAGAACAGATTTGGGGAGATAGTTCTCAGACAGTATACAAGCTAAACCAGGACATAACGCTTGGATTTATAAGCCTTTTTAAAGTTAGACGAGATAACAGAGTGTTCTATTTAATTGACAAAAATGATGGACTGGGTGTTAGGTCTATCTTGTACTTTGTAAATTACAGAATGGTAATAGTTATACTCAGCTTATATTTGAGAGAAAAGTTTCTTTTTTATTGGACAGAAAAGGTAAAATGTGGCAGAACCTTCCACTTATGAATAGAGATTTCAGGGGACCAATCACAGGGCAAGGAGTAGGCAGGACTTTTGGGTGTGGGAGAGAAACAAGGGAGGCAGAAGACAGATATTTGCTTTCGGATGTGGAGTTGATAGAGGCCAATCTGTAGGTAGCGCCCGGGTTCAGGTGGCAGATCCGTTGGGATCCACTACCGGAGGTTTTAACTTAGAATGGTCTACAAGACTAGGGTGCTAGTTGATGCTCCCAACTAGCCCAGTTAGGTTGAGTTACCTCAGTGAACTAAGTTTGCGTGGTGTTTCCCTTCGCTCGGAGACTCAACTGGGTTCCAGAAAAAAAGGTATGGCGTCAAAGCGTGGGTTTGCGAGAAGTGCACCCCAAAAGACCATGGGAATTTGGAAATGTGGGGCTGGCGTGGCAGCAGCCCGCCGTTGGAACTTAGTGAGTTGAGTGGAGAGATTGCGGAGCGCTGAGGTCAGAGAATCTGTCAAGATGAAGGCAGGCCAGCCAGGCCCTGCCGGCATAGTGTGTATTGTTCTTTTAATATTTCACGATACAGCCTAGCTGGCCTGTTGCTTCCTGGCAATTCAGCGGGGCCGAGCCTCTTCTAGGAAGCTCAGTTTGTATGAAAGTCTCTCAGTCTTTCAGGGAGAAGAGCCCAGTAACCTGGTTGGTTTCAGGGGCCTCCTGAAGCCATTTTAAGTTTTTACTTCCAGAGCTCCTGGTTTTCCATGTAAATATCCCGAGTTTCAGTGAACTCCCTCCAAGATGAAAGGTTTTAATCTCAGAAGGAACTACAACAGGAAACTAATCAATTCATGATTCTTGTCAGGTTTTGGAAGACTCTGATTTGCCAAATTTATACTTTTTCATGAGTTCTCAGCCCTCAGGAGGATCAAATACAAATATACCATGCATATATGGTATGTATTTGTGTGTGTTATTGGTGTGTGTGTGTATGTATGTATGCGTGTGTGGTGTATGTGTATGTGTGTGTGTAGTGTGTGATGTATATGTGTGGTGGTGTGTGTGTGTGTGTGTGTGTGTGTGTAATATGGAGGTGTATTGTGTGGGGTATATATGGGTATGTAGTGTATGTATGTGTAGGGTGTGTATGTGTGTGTGGGATGAGGGGGTGTATAGGGGTATGGTATGTGTGTGTGGCATAGGGGTGTGTATGTTTATGTGGTACATGTGTATGTGTGTGTATGTGTGTGTATATATGTGTGTGTATGTGTGTATGTGTGTGTATGTGTGTGTGTGTGTATGTGTGTATGTTTGTGTATGTGTATGTGTGATGGGGTCTGTGTGTAACATATGTGTATGATGGGGTGTGTACATATTGTGTATGTATGGTATGTATGTATGTGTGTGTGTGTGTGGTCTGTGGGGGTGTGTATGGGGAGGTGCATGGGGGTGTATAGTGCTGTGTGTGGTGGTGGTGCTGTGTGTGTGTGTCTGTGTGTCTGTGCTTGTGTATCTAGGGAGGCGTATCCAATCTTGATGCCTCTATGGTCTAGCCTCCTGGGCTTCCTAGAGCTGCCTGAGGAGGCAGCATCCCATGATCTGGCTAAGTAGGGTAGGATGTTTCATTTGTTTTGTGAGCAGAGCCACCACCATCTTGACTTTGAACTGTTTCTCTGAATGACTATAACATCCATTCAAAACTTCTGTTCCTAGAAGGATAGAGCTCTGTCTAAAATAATCGTCAATTCCACCAAAATTGGCCATTAGAAACTGTAAGCTGCATGCTCCATGTGTTGCCCTGCTCTCTAAGAGCAGGCACTGATGCAGCATTTGGCACATAGCCCCAAATCCCTTTATGATGGCTATGTAAGGTCAAAGACATCAATATAAAAAGAGGATCCCAAAGAAACTGAACTTGTAACTTTCCTAGGTACTGGGCCGTATTAGAAGTGGGGAGGAAATAACATTTGATTTTATTGGCTTGCCAGGATGAGGGGATAGCCACCTCTTTCAAATTACATCTAATGGTCACCCACTAAAATATTCATCACACTCTGCTCTGCAGCATTGATATCTTCAATTTCTCAAAGCCACTGGATTTGGCTAAGGAAGCACAGGATGATGTCTGATCTGCGTCTGTTGTAGCTGTTTATCCTCCGGCTGACTTAAGTAATGTAGGTAAGAGGACTGGACTTCTTACTGCTTAGGGCTCTAAAATTGGTCTTTGCCTTGTCAATGAGAATAGTACCTACAGAGTTCCTAGGCATGCAGACTCATCCTAAAATGCAACGGTGTGTGTGTGTGTGTGTGTGTGTGTGTGTGTGACACACATGAATAGTCAAAATAAAATGAAATTATATACAGAGACTGCCATTACAGGAGAAGTCAGGGATGGGGGAATCTCTGCACTCTTCCCCCTCTTCTCTCTTCCCATCCCCAAAGCTGGATGGATGGGACACACAGTTTTCTACAGTTCCAAAGCCCTGAGACAGCCGCTTCCCATTGGTGCACCATGGCCTTGAGGCTCCCCTGGAATGGCATTAGAGCTTCCCTAGTCTTCCTGGGCATCCATTTTGGAGTTGTTGCCAGTAAGGAGTTAATCTGAGCTCATGCACACAATACTAGAGGCATCCGCATGGAGGCCTACAGTTGCTGCATAGGCACATTTGGCCCATGTTTCCAAAGAGGCTGTAGCTGTTACTGCAGAGAGCACACTGCCTGCCACTGCTGGACCATTAGTATGGAAATGAGGCATGTGTGTGACAGGTGGCCTTACAACCAACACAATTAACTTTCTCCATTAGCTGATGCTCTGACAAAACAGATGCAGCATCAATAAGTCCCCCCTCCCCCGCAGAAAAGGAGCGACACATTGCAAAGCCCTTATTTATAAGGAGGGGCAACATAATTTCTTCTGTACACACCGAGCTGACGGCACTGGAGTTTGCTTTTGTCCTGTTGCACTGGTTGTTTATATTTTTATGTTTGCCTCACATTAATATTGCTGTGCCCCCATAGACTAATTAGGGTGTCCCATAGTTTTCAAGATCCAGGTCCTCTCGGAAAAAAAGACAGAAGTTGGGAAAAGCAAGCTGGGATCCTTGTTTTCAGGAAGAAAATACAGAGGTTGTTTCGGACTTCAGGCTGCAAACTGAAGGATTCTGCTTTCGCTGTTTATTCTCTCCAGCAGCGCCTTATAATTGCCAGAATCTCAGAGGTCTGGATCTTAAGGAGAAAAAGACCAGGAGAAAATGGAAGGCTGTCTGCTACAAAGACAAATATTGCTTGCAATTTTATCAGTATTTAGTAACAATAACACAGAGAAATCTAATAAAAAGTTCTGGAGCCTGAAACTTTTATTTGGAAGGGGTGTACAGTTTCTGGTTACTCTCATCTTTTTTATCTAGGATGGCCAATGTGCTTTTCTGGTGTTTTAGTATTCATTTGGGTACAGAACAGTATTTTAACAGAAGCAAAATGTAACTCTGGTAGGATTGCTGTCGTTCAATAAAACAAGTTTACCTCTGCAGACCATTGTGTTTTATAAGGGAGAAAGTTGCCTCTACACCTTGAGAAAATTATCATATAAAAGATGTAAAATTCTTACATACTTTTCTTTTAGATCTACTATTATTTCTCTGGCTTTACTAGTCTCACATACACTAGAACAGTCCTTTAGAAAAGACCTATTTTGCTTCATCCCAGAGATGCAAGAATGATTCAACATACATAAATCAATAAATGTAATCCAGTATATTTACAAACTAAAAGATAAAAATCACGTGATCATATCGTTACATGCAGAAAAGGCCTTTGACAAAACTCCAACACCCCCTCAGGATAAAAGTCCTGGAGAGATTAGGAATACAAGAAACAAACTTCAACAAAAGCAGTTTATAGCAAGCCACAGCCAACATCAACTTAAACAGACAGAAACTCAAGCAATGCCACTAAAATCAGGAATAAGACACGGTTATTCACTCTCCCTACCTGTTCGATGTAGCTAGAGAAATCTTACTACAGAAAGATAACGGAAGGAGACCAAGGTAATACAACATGAAAAAGAAGATGTCAAATTATTTTTATGTGCAGGTCATATGATACACAAGTGACCTTAAAAGTTCTACCAGGAAACTCCTGCTTTCATCTGATAAAGACTTCCAGCAAATTAGCTGGATACAATTAACTCACAAAATTCAGTAGCTTTCTATTAAAATGACAGACTGAGAAAGAAATCAGGGAAGCAACTTTTTTCAAAATAGCCTCAAAAAACATAAATTATCTTGAGGAAACTCTAATCAAGCAAGTGAAAGACTTGTAGGATAAAAACGTAAAGATAATTAGGAAGGTATCAAAGGATAAAATTCCACGTGTATGGATCAGGAGGATTAACATAGTGAAAATGGCCATCGTACCAAACATAACCTGCAGATTCAACGCAATCCCCTTCAAAACTCCAACACACGTCTTCACAGAACTTGAAAGGACAATTTTCAGTTTCATACAGAAACACACACACACACACACACACACACACACACACAAGCAGGATAGCTAAAATAATCCTGAATCATAAACAATCTGTTGGAGGCATCACCATCCATGACTTCAAGTTGTACTGTAGAACTATAGCAATAAAAACAGTGTGGCATTGACACAATGCAGACACATCAATCAATGAAATAGAATTGAAGACCCAGACATAAATCCAGGCACCTATGGATACCTGATTTTTTTTTTACAAAGAAACCATAATTGTACACAAATCTTCAACAAATGGTGTGGGTCAAACTGGATGACTATATGTTATCTATGACTATTTGAAACCAAATAGATCCATACTTACCACTCTACACAAAACTCCAAATGGACCAAAGACCTCAACATGAAGCCAGATACACTGAACCTGATAGAAGAGAAAGTGGGAAGTAGCCTAGAACTCCTTAGCATGTGAGAGGACTTTCTGAACAGAACACCATTAGCATAGGCATTAAGACCAACAATTATAAGACAGACCTTACAAAACTAAAAAGCTTTTGTGTAGCAAAGTACACCATCACTTGAAGAAACAGCAGCCTCCAAAATGAAAAAAAAAATTACCAACTATACACCTAATAGATGCCTAATATCTAAAATATATAAAGAAATCAAGAAACTAGATATCAAGAAAGCATCCCAACTTTAAAAGATGGGGTACAGATCTAAACAGAGAATTCTCAATAAAGGAAACTTAAATGGCTGAGAAATACTTAAAGAAATGTTTAACATCCTTAGACATCAAGGAAATGAAAATCAAAACTACTTTGAGATTTCATCATATACCAGTCATGTATATCACGGCTAGTATCAATAAAACAAATGACAGATCATGTTGGCAAGGATGTGGAGAAAAGTGATCACTCATCCACTGCTGGAGGGAGCACAAACCTATACAGCCACTATAGAATTCAGTGTGGCAGTTCCTCAGGAAGATGAGAATTAATCTATCTCAAGATCCAACTATAGTACTCGTGGGCATTGTGGCAGTTTGAATAGCTATGGCCCCCATAGACTCATGTGTGTGAAGGCTTGCCCTATAGGGAGTGGCACTATTAGGAGGTGTGGCCTTGTTGGAGTAGGTGTGGCCTTGTTGGAGGAATGTGTCACTGTGGGGGCAGGCTTTGAGGTCTTTTATACTCAGGCTATGCTCAGTGTGACAGTTTCCTTCAGCTGCCTGCCCATCAAGATGTAGAACTCTCAGCTCCTTCTCCAGAACCATTTCTGTCTGGATGCTGCTGTACTTCCCACCATGATGATAATGGACTAAACTTCTGAAACTGTAAGCCAGCCACATCAAATGTTTTTCTTTTTAAAAGCTGCCTTTGTCATGGTGTCTCTTCACAGCAATGAAACTAAGACAGGTGTACACCCAAAGGATGTTTCATCCTACCACGGAAACACCTGCTCAACAATGATCATTGCTGTTCTACTCATAAAAACCAGAAATTGCAAACAATTTAGATGTCCCTCAACAGAAGAATGGATAAAGAAAATGTAGTACACAACGTTCCTCCCTACTCTATTCATAATAGCTAGAAATCGTGGCATTTTCAGGTACATAGATGGGATGAGAAAAGGAAAACAGCCAGAGTGAGATTAAAACAAAACAAAACAAAACAAAACAAAAACAAATGAGGTAATCCAGACCCAGAAAGTCCAGTTTGTTATGTATTTGTTTCTATGTGGATTTTAGCTATTAATTCATTAATAACCAAACTACAGTTTGCAGAGCCACAGAGGTTAGGCATAGCATAAGGGACCTGGAAGAGGGGTGCAGATAGACCTCCCTAGGGAAGGAGACTAGGATAGTTATGAATGGGGGCGTATATGGCAGGATGAAGTTGAGAGAGGAAAGGAAGAGCTGTCAGGGGAGGGAATATGGGGAGAAATAGCCATTAAGAGTCATTTCAGGGGTAGTATGGAAACCTAATACAGTAGAAGCTTCCTAAAATATGCATGATATAAAGCTTATCTAAGTGAAATGCCAAATCATGGGGGAGACAGAGCCACAACTGGACATCTCTCATCAAATGACGTTTCCAGTTCTGGCATTGGGGTACATATGATTGAGTTGTCAACCAAAGCTGTCTCAGGGGAACCTACAAATGACTCAGAGCATTGCCAAGACTATTGAGGAATTCCAGACTACCCACTTAATTGACAAGGCATGGAGCAAATGCTATTTGTTGTCACATTCTTCCCATCACTGTTCTCTGAGACTTTTCATTTCCTCATGTAATAAGACAAGGACTGTTATGTTTTGTTTTAACAATACATAACAGTGTATTGGAAAGGATTATATGATATTGTAGAGGGAAAGGTCATTTATCTCTTTCTGCATGGCTCTTGCCCAGAATGCATATTTCTGAAATAATCTAAAGGTTTGCCTCCCTCCCTTCAGTTCCCATAGTGCTCAGAAAGAAAATAGCTATGTCTTTTCTTTTATTAATTGAACATGTAATACTTTATTGTTTCACTGACAAAAATATAAAGACTTGGTTCTCAGTATTTCTAAAGAAAATACAAGTAAATAATCTCCAAAGTAGAACAGTGCTAAGTGATAGAAAGTAGATACCAAAGGTCACATGTTGTATGATTCATTTATATGCAATAGAATAACACTGAGCTGAAGGTGTGGCTCTAAGGAAGGGTATGTGCCCATCTAGTGTGTGCAGTCCTGTCCCTGGGGAGGAACAGGTAGGGTTTGAATCAATGAGCCAATAGAGCAACTACTGGTCATGCCAGGGCTAGCAGGGGAGTAGTAGAGAGTGCCTTGTGAGTGAGATTTTATTCTAAGCAATGGAAATGCTTTTGAAGTGGCTTTGAAATCTTATTTCCTGGAAACAGATTGTAGTTTTCAGTACAACTAATTTCAGAGATGTTGTGTACAGTGTAATAATACTTACTTAACCTGATTTGTGAATATACACAACACACCATCAACAGTTTCACATATGTGCACAAATATAACCCGGTGGATATATATCTAAGAAGCATCTTTTATTGGCGAGGAATTGCAACATCAACCCTGTGGATGACAATAAGGATGCAGTGATGTAGAACAAAGGAAGCAAGGGAAATGCTTTAGGACTGCCTGTCAGGCACATATGTGCCTGTGCCACATATGTGTTCATAAACAAAGCATAGGAGTGTCATGATGGGCGAGTGAAGACGGGATCTTCAGAGAACATTTTTATTGCATTTCTGTTTATCTGTGGTGATGTATTCAATCGTTTTTTAAATGCTTGATTTAGCCATTCATGTTTTATCTATTACTCCTTATCATGTCACATATATTCTGTCTGCTACCTGAAGAACTCCCATTGTGTAGATATCAACGAGATGACTCTGAGCCCAGAGAAGTGTATTTATTCTTGAATACAAAGCCTTTGGTTTACTAGCTTCCAATACATGCATCACTCACTCCTCATGGAAATCACGACACTTTTGCTGCATCTAGTATGGAGGGCCGCATCAGATATGGAATGTTTAAAACATCTTCAGAATCTATCTTTGTCTCTCCCATAATCATTCATTACATTCAGAAAAAAAATAATATGCCAATAAAACCAATTGATTTATAACTGCTTCACACATTTCCATGAGTTTGGAATGAGCTCATAGTTTAAAGATGATGAGAACAGTATTCTACATAAATGTAGTCTTTCAGCAAGAATTCAGCTGAAATAAGTGTGGTAAAATAGAGTGTGGTCAGACTGTATGGTCTAATGCCAGTATAGCAGGCACTGTGTTGGTCTTTGGAGCTAAGGATAATAATCTGAAGCTACTCATACTGGGAAGATGTTCATCACTCCAAACTTAAGGAAAGCCACAGGAACTCTGATCTTCTAAACTCATTGGTTTGTAGTTTTCATACACTGAGGAGTTAAAATAATACCAGGTTTAGACAAATCAATGAGCTCCAGTGTAAGAGACTCTCTTAAAAAATACGTTGAATAGTAAAGTATATGTGCACACACAAACACACTCACACTCAGGAATGGGGATAGAGAGAGAAGATGTTAGGGAGACAACCATTACCCAGAAGATTAAGGTTTCTACCTCCAGAACATCAAAAGATCATATTTAAAATGTTTGTCTATTAGGGTCAATTTACCTGAACCCCTGGGAGCTCTCAAAGACTGAGCCACCAACCAAAGAGCATACACAGGTTGGACTGAGGCCACTGCACATATGTAGCAGATGTACAGCTCAGTCTCCATGTGGCCCCCTCCAACAACCAGAGTTGAGGCTATCCCTAAACCTGCAGCCTGACTGGGCAATCAGGTCCAACAGGGCTGCCTTGTTTGGCCTCTTAGGAGAGAATGTACCTAAGCTAGAAAGTCTTGAGGCACTAGGGTTGGTGGATACCTGGGTGGGCATCCTCTCAGAGAAGAAGGGGAGTGGAGTGGAGGAAGGGACTCCGAGAGAAGGAGACTGGGAGGGAACAGCGTTTGGGATGTAAATTAATTAATTAATTTTTATAAAAGAAAAAATAGCCTTACCAATATGTGTTTAGCGAGCTGCGAAGGCAGGAGAGGCCAGCACTCCGCTGGCTTCACTGTTTTTTCACAGTAAGCAAATCCACTCTGTTCTAACTAAAGACCTGTCCTCTCTTCTCTTCATAAAAGGGGCTATATCTACCTATCAATCAAGTGTAACTTTAAAAATTATGATTATATGGTTAAATAAACACAACATGGTATTTTTATCACTGTAGATATATAGTTCTAAGGTGCTAACTACATCCAAGCTATTAGGCGGCCAACCTCCAGTACTTCCTCATCTTCTGAAGTACAGATTCTTCCCCTTTAACAGGTTCATGCTCAACAACCCCAGAACCTGGCAACCCCTGACCTGCTTTCTGATGCTATGAATTTGACTGACCTATCTTTCTCACATACATGGAATCATACACTATGTTTGGGTGATTGACCTATCTCATCTCCTTTAATGTCTTCAAGATTTACACCAGCATTGCATGTATCCAATACTCTGCCTTCTTAAGGCCCATGTAAACTCTATCTTGTTGAACCATTCAAGCCCTGGGTCAATATTTAGGTGGCTTCCATCTTTTGTATGTTGTGAATAATGCTCCTATGACCAAGTATATACTCAGAATTCACTCTTGTTTGGTGTTTGTTTGAGGTAGACTATCTTGGAGCATAGACTTACTGTGAAGCCCAGATACCCTGAAATCCATTCCATTTCTTCCTCCATCTCCAAATCACTGGGATTCCAGGGGATGCCACCACACCCAGCTACCTCTGATCTTGACTGCAGGTTGGCCCGCACTTTTGGCACATTTGCTTGTTTTGCCCTTTGGTTGCAGTAAACTCGGGGCTCTCTCAGTTTTAGAGGCACAGCAAGCAGAGTACTGGGTAGAGATTAAGCTTATCCCCTTCATTTGTGTCCCAATCTTATCTCCACATCTGCTGGAAGTACAAGATGGCGACTCTGAGGTCAATCTGGCCTTCTCAGGTCCAGAGCAAGTTGCCCAGGAGTAGCCAACCTTCCTGCTGCTTTTATTTACCTCTCTGCCCGAGGAGGTGTCCCCTTCTTCCCACACTGGAGGCGCATCAGGCTCTGACAGAGGAAACAAATCACTCTTTAGCAAAACCGTTCCTCGTCCTACTACTGTTAACATTTCTGAGACGACAGAACAGTCTACATTTTGGGTACTGACGTCTTGGGCTTCACAGCCGTGATAATGAAAACCCTGCTCCTGTGGGTCGGTTGGCATAACTCAGCTGTGCTGCTTTAACATGCATGACTCAATTACACAAGAGTTAGCTAATGAGCAATGGGAAGAAGTTTCAGGTTAAAACAAATGGCGACTAAATGAATCAAGCATAGCCTTTCAGATGCCCACCGTTCAACAAAGACTTGGCACGACACTTTCTTCACTGGGTATGAATCATCCAGATGAAAAAGAGAGACCAGGGCCACCTACGTTCAGAGTTTGTACAGTATGACCTCGAGGCCCGATGTCTACCAGAAGCTTCCTTGCAAAAGGCCAAGCCTGAAAGAATAAAGGGCTTACACATGGGCATTAAATAATTCTCTTAGAGATGCAAATTTCTAATTAGTTACTGTGGCAACTGGAGGGGCCTAGAAGTAAGCCCCTATCACAATGAACCTGAGAGTTTACTTTTTTGATTTACTACAGGCCTGCAAGAAGCAATGGGGAGGGAAAATAAATATCGCTTTAACTGTGGACAGAATAAAGTGCAGCAAGTGGAGGGGTCTCATCCCCACCCTACCCCCGCCCCCTTTTAATTCCTACAGGTCTAAAAAAGACATCGGGCTTCACACAGTCTTGTGTAAAGAGAAAATCATAGCTGCTGAAAACATGACCCAAATATAAACACTGTCTCTTACCTTACTGTGAGATTTTTACCTCTTTAAGGAGAATAGAGCCTATGATTGCTTCCAAACATGATCTGGGTAGGAATGATGTCATTATTGTTTTAATGTGTATGATTGGTTTTATTAACATGAGGGAAGAAAAGTTTTATGGGATATCTCCTCATTCAAGAGTAATCTAATTTCTAACTTTGCATAACAAATGACAAGAAAAGACAGAAGCATTCACAGAAAGTTCTGGAGCCTTAAGAATTAAGATTAATTTTTATGAAAACATGAACTGAGAAAATTTATCCCAATAGAATTTTTGAGACTAATTAAGTAAGGTTTAAGAAATACAAGAATAATATTTCCTCTAATCTCATTGGCAAAAAAAAAAAAAAAAAAAAAAAAAAACAAACAAACAACAGCAACAACAAAAAAACAAATCAGGGTATACTTTCTGCCTGCTATTACATCTACTTCTTTCCAAAATGCTGAGAGTCATATTTAAAGTCGCAGCATTTGCTCCGTAATTCAAATAAAGCCCAGAAATCTTACAGCTGTGCTTTGCTTAAGTTGTGAATCTCCAAAGTTAGCAAAATGAAAGTTAGCTGCAATACCAAATGTTCTAGGGGAAATCAAGAGAAGGAAAACCCTATGCTCTTTAAAATCTCTTCCCAACTTTCCAGCTCCACTGGCCTGGGTCTCCATCATCTGATACCTACTGTGTGCTACTACATGGAAACTTATGTAGCCCATTGAGTTGAGGGATGGGAAATAGCTTAATGATTAATCTTCAGGTCAACTACTTAATTTTTTTAATGAGAGTTTTTATAGACATACTACTTTCCCCTAAAGAAATCACCTCATTTTATTTAGAATAAAAACAATTTAGTGACAACTATGATGGGCATGCCTGTGATCCTACACAAATGGAGGTACTGGGAACAAGCAAAGTGTGAGCTCACAACTAATCTGGGTAGCATATGACATCTTATCTCAGCCGGACAGTGGTGGTGCACACCATTAATCCCAGCACTTGGGAGGCAGAGGCAAGTGGATTTCTGAGTTTGAGGCCAGCCTAGTCTACAGAGGGAGTTCCAGGACAGCCAGGGCTACACAGAGAAACCCTGTCTCGAAAAACCGAAACAAACAAACAAACAAACAAAGACATCTTATCTCAATTTGAAAAAGACAGCACAGTATTTTTTTTTATGATACATTTTCCTCACTGGCTCATGCAAGCTCATTTTGTATTTGTATACTTATTTCTTTATGGTGAATAATATCCCAAACAGTATGAATCTGCCACAAATCATGGAAACTAGAATTTTATCAAAAACTATGAACCAATTCAGTTCTACTCCATCCTATTCTCCTGCCTCTTTAAACCATTCCACTTGGTACATATTACTTTTACCATATCTTGAGAGCAGTGGTTCTCAACCCTCTCTAATGCTGAGACCCTTTAATACAGTTCCTCGTGTTGTAGTGACCCCAGCTAGAAAATTATTTTTGTTGCTACTTTACAACTGTAATTTTGCTAGCTATGAATTGTAATGTAATTATCTGTGTTTTCTGATGGTCTTAGGCTATCCCAAAGGTTGAGAACCACTGTTCTACATTAGAGTATGCTTCTTGTGCTTACAAAAAGAGAAATCTACTATAAAACAGTGCTTAATCCACCTCCTGACCACATCACCACCTGATGGATCAAGAGGTCACATTGAATGACTGACAAAAAGCCCCAGGTTAGCGTAAGTATGTTCTAGGATGTTCATATCCTGTCCAAGTCTCCTAACAATATGTCCTTTGACAACATGGATAGTTGTGCTTTTCTGCTGGGTGGTTCCCTAGCGCAGACCCCATGAGGCGCACTTCCCAGTTGACCATGACATCTGATTGTTTTGGACATAGGTTCCCGAGTTCATCATTGAAGTTGGTATCTCTCATATCGGCTCACTCTCACTCAAGCTCCCCTTCTTCCCTATCTCAGAACTAAGTCTACAAAATGCCTATGTTCTCCTGGGTTCTCTTTGGGTTTTGAAGAGATGTGTCAGTGTGGGGACTGGATGGTGATGCTAGTACAAATTATGAATTTAATTTCCTCTCAGAAGCACCTTATTAATGTCCACAGGTAGAGCTGTGTTGTGTGGTCATCCACCTCACACTTCACTATGGCTGCTTTTTAGCAGTTTCCAAATAATATCAAGTACAAAAGTTTATGCAGCTCCCAACCTGTATAAATTCATATGCCAATTAAATGCCAACCTTTCCATAAATATATTCAACATCTCTATTTTTATATAAATAGATAAATAAGGGAGCCTATGGTCACAATTCTGGTTAGAATTATTTAGTTTCATAATTAAAATGGTATAAAATATTGTTCCTAGTTAATTTTTACCCTCGCAGAAGACCTGACATGTTTTCACTTGGTACAATATTCCATCTACAGGTCTAATGTCATCCTTTATTTCACCTATAATTCAAAGTTACCTTTAAGCAGTATATGAAGTAGAGATATGGTTAAACAAAAGTGTCAGCATCTTCCAGTATAAAATGTAAGGATCTCACAAAAGATAAATATATCCCACAACTATCTTTTTAAAATTAGTTTGAAATATAAACATTTGAACTAGTCAGTGATTCAACATATTTTTAGTTCTCACCCTGTAAATCAGTGTGCATAACATCCTCAAGAGGAATAAAGACACATGAGATAAAAAAGCCTTGCCCTTAAGGTCTTATAGCACAGGAGAATCATGCAAAACCACATAAATAACATTTAAGGGAATGAAAGGGAAAATACAATGTAAACTCTCATCTCAGAAAAATATCTTTGCTTGAGTCCAAGAGGACATAGGAAACCGAATTTCAAATATCTTTATGCCGCACAAACAATGACATGAACAACAATAACCAAGAGCTAAAACCCAGATGCAACTGGAAATCTAACCAAAAGAGTCCTGCTAGGTAGCTAACAAAATCACCTAGTTTCCAAGTCCATCCTGCCCGCCTTGTTACATTCTCATTAAGCACAGGAATGCAGACTGCTGCAACTGTTAGAAACACAGTTGTCATGTGCGACACCCTTTTCTGGCTGTTCAGCTCAACTTCTGAGCTCAGAGAGGTTCCTTCCTGTGCTGCCTTCTGCTGCTACAGCATGAAGCCCAACTAAAAGATTCTCCTGACTGGTCTCTTCCTGCTTATTTCTGCTCTGTACTCTTAGGAAAGAAAGCTGAGCAGGCAACACACAGGAAGGCAGTCACATTAAAGTAAACAAGTTGAGAAACAGCAAAGGTAGCCTTGGAGAGGTACAGTGGGTGCCACCCCTGTGGCAACAGTGGTGGTAGCAACAGGAAAGCAGCAGAAGAGTTCCTACATGTGAGTGGCCACACAGTAAGGATGGTGGGCAGAGGTGGCAGAAGCAATGACTGGTGTCAGAAGAGAGAAGGCAAAAGAGGGCAGGAAGCTCAGGCTGGAGAACTGTGGAAGGCTGTGAAGAACCAGAGAAGAGAAGACTTCCAGGGAGCAACCTGTCCTCAAGGCCAAGTGTCTCAGACATCCTGGGGCTAGAAGCTATAACACTTGCCTACTAAAGCCTGGTTCCTGAGACCCATTCAAGAGCTGGACTACCTGCTGCTGCTGCTGCTGCTGCTGCTGCTGCTGCACACTGAAGCTTACTGCTTTCTGCTATTGCCTTTCATTGTGGTTGGAAACTGAAGATTACAAATGCTGCCAAGTGCCAGGATCTGGAAAGTACAGAGCAATAGGCTTTGACCTTGGGTGTCCAAGCCATAAATCTCTGACTTCTAAAGCCTGGAGCAACTCTCAAGGATTAGGGCTATAAGGCTGGAGCTGCTAATCCAGCACCCTGGCCCCATGTAGGCAAGGGCTCAGGATTGCCAGCACTGAAAGGCCTTCTTATCTCCCTACAGATCTCACCTGGATAAAGGTTTAAAAGCCCAATCAGATGATTGTCAGCATCTGGGTGATATATTCCCTATGCAAAATGACTTAACAAAACCGTAGGAAAGAAAAAACAAGTCCTGGAACACATAAGAATCAGTCAGTGAAAGAAATAAGACACAGCATTCCTGTATCTCTTAGGAGGCAGAGAACAAGCCAACATGTAAAGATAGTCGGCAAGGAATTGGTGCTGAGAAGCAAAGCAGAGAAGAAGGTTGGAGTAGGCTGAGGGGAACAGTCCTGGAAAGGGCAGAAGGCCTTTCTGCAAAGTTCCTTAGAAGGAAAGAGGTGGGTCTGAGTGGCAATACCTCAACTCCAACTCTACAATTAAAGTGTTCAGCAGCCATAGGTGACACACAACAGTTGGAAATGGCTAGGACTACTCCCTGACCCCCACTGTAGTTTACAGACTACTAGTGTGATGGTGGCTGGTGACCGGAGTGATAACAGACTCCTGAAGTAACTACCAGAGTGCCATGGCAACAGGTCTCACCTACAGCGTAAGAATCATGGCTGTCTCTAAGAACCTTTTCCCTTAATACAATCTATCTCACAGAATTTCTTCCTATAGGCTGTTGAGTGCATGAGAAAATACATTATAAAGAATTCTGCTCGCATTATAGATGGGGTCAAATTATTATCATAGTTTCCTGTTAGGTCATACTGTCATAGTTTCTACCAAAATTGTACCTCATTCTAATTTTCAAAATATAGAAATCAAGTTTCTTGAAAGGGGAAACTCCTTTGCTAATTTACAGCACACTTGTCTCTGTGGAAGTGGTAACTTGCTCTAATTTCATAAATGTCATGGTTTATTTTCATAATATTTTCAATACTTGTAAGATCTCTGAGTTCCAGCGAAGTAACGTGATTTGGGGTTACATAAGTAAAGGTATAACAAGGACGCCTGGTGTGTGAATTTGGGTAAGAGATCATTTCTCTTTAATTATTTGCATTATTTGAAATAAATTTTCTAATTGTAAGTGGGTTAATGTAGGGTTCTGGGTCTTATAGAATCACAATAACGTCATCAGCTCCCAGGGGGCGTGTTTGTACCTTACAACACATTTTAATGTCTAGTCTTGGTTTTTGTATGAAACATTTTAATGAGTAAATAACTTCATTGCTTCCTACATTTTTATACATTTACAAAATTAGGTTGCTTGTTATGATTTTTACAATGAGTCTGTCAGTCGTTTAGCTTGCTGACTACTTTATTAGTTATAATATATGTCTACATAAGCTTTAAAGAAATAGTTTAACAAAGTGAAATAGTAGGTTATGAAATATTCTAGCATGCCCCAACATACTAATACTCACTTTAGAAGTGAGTACCTCAGTCCAAAAGGACAGCCAGAAATAATGTGGAACGAAGTGCTTCGTCTTAATAACTGTTTTCAGTTGAGTTATAACTCTAAACTTAAAAACTAGTAAGAAAAACACATCGCGTGTGTGTGTACGTGTGTGTGTATACGTGTGTGTATGTGTGTGTGGGTACCTGTGTGTATACGTGTGTGTATGTGTGTGTGGGTACCTGTGTGTGTACATGTGTGTATGTGTGTGTATACGTGTGTGTATGTGTGTGTGGATACCTGTGTGTGTACATGTGTGTATGTGTGTGTACATGTGTGTGTATGTGTGTGTGTACGTGTGTGTATGTGTGTGTGTACGTGTGTGT